>JAXGGT010053362.1:0-10486 GCA_035583425.1 Marsdenia floribunda
AACACTAGTTCTAGCTATCTATAGGCAAAGACTGAAAATATGCATTGGATCAGTGAAAAAGCAACAGAACATTGATACTAGGTACTATTAAGCCACAAGAGGCATCATTTCAAATGAGATCCAACCACTTAATAAATCCAAGATAACCACACCAAGCCCTAAAAAAACAATGAGCATTACTGCAAGATACGTAAGAATCCAAGTCATTAATAGTCTACTCATGTTCAAGTTATACTCTATTTTACCATCAAAATTATGAACAGAATGCAAAAGAAGAAGATAGAATCTTGTGAAAACATCTTTCAGAAGTAAGAAGCATATTCCACCCCATTCAATAAATATGATGACAATAATATAACCTTCAAACCTATACTTGATATAAAAAAATAAATAGTAAGACATTTCTTGAAATATGCATATTTAGATTTCCTAAATTCTTTCAATATGGCATTACATCTTGGAACTATTAGAGACGCAAGCAACAGATTTCATGATTCATCATTTGTTCAATTTCAAATGGTAGGCAATGTGGAAGGAAGAGGAGAGCTACATATAAATGTTTGACAAAATGGGACTACTTTAATAGAAGTATCGACAAAAGAAAACAGTAAAAAAGGCTTCCATTTGGTGCTGTACAAATATAAGACGTTATTGAATATCTGGCTCCTAAATACCACAAAAATCACTACAACACACAAAGAAATAGTAATGAATATAGAAAGAAAGGCAAATCTCAGTAATAAGTAGGACAACTTCAAAGAAATGATTTCTAGTAATTTGTATTTAAACATTTAGGTCATTGTGCAAAATAGAAGCTATAAACAGCTAAATATTCCTTCAAAAGGTGATACCACAAAGATATTCCAATTGCCATTACAGAGACAAAGAAATGAAATTTTTGCCATGCCAAACAGAGGATGAAAGTCTACAAAAACAATACCAACAATAGTAAAAATAAAAGCAATATGCTGATTTTCTTACCAAACTGAGAATGATAACTAACAAAAACCATACCCTCGGTAACAAAATTAAAGCAATATGCAAGAGCCTCAGCATCATGTAATACAGTTTTACTTCTGCAACTCTTTGTTTTTTCTGTTCTGCAATAATGGATGAAAAAAGCATCATGAGAAAGAGGTAGGTAAATGACAAAAAAAGAAAAAAATGACCTTCATTGGCAACCTTTTTGAGTTGCTTATAATTGGCAGCTTGTTGAACGAGGTCAAGAGTTGTTATGAACATTTGGCATCTGCAAGCGGATAAGCCTTTGGGTTCACAGCTTCACCGGTCTGTGTATACAAACAAAAATTCAGATTTAGGCATGCCTGTATATGTATTAGTAATATCAAAAAGGATGCGAGAGAGGAAAAAAGCCAGCTACCATTGTTGTGTTTTACCAGAGAGGTTTCTAGAGAGGAGTTTGATAGAGAGGACTCTCTCCATTGTCAAATTTCAGAAGCTTTTCATCAGTGCTAGATGAGGAGAAGAGGGTTTTTCTCAGCTCTTGGCAGGGATCACCACCAGTCGAGCTTCCCGCTTCCCACCATGGTTATCCTTCTCTTCTTTACCGTATATGCATACATACATATGCATAATGTTAGTTTTTCTTTTCTCTCTTTTTTTTTTTTTTTCTATATGATATACAGTAAAATGACCAAAATGCCCATGGGCAATTTTTTTTTTTTTTAAAAACTAACGGAGGGTTAACAGAAAATTTAACCCTAGGGACTAATGTCACACAATTACGTATAGTTTGGGGACCAATGTCACCAAATGACGATAGTTTGGGGACTATTTATGTCAATTTGCCTTATTTTATTCAAATAAAAATGATCCAAAAATTAATTAGTTATACTGATGCTGGTTATCTTTCTAACCCACATAAGGCACGTTCTCAAAATGGCTATTTATTTACATATGGTGATACTGCTATATCATGGCGCTCTATAAAGCAAACTATAACAACAATTTCATCTAATCATGCTGAGATTATAGTCATTCATGAAGCAAGTCGAGAATGTGTTTGGTTAAGGTCAATGATTCATTATATTAGAGAGAGTTGTAGTTTATCCTCTGAAAGAGAGATTCCAACTCCTCTGTATGAAGATAATGTAGCTTGTATAGCTCAACTGAAAGGAGGATATATCAATGGAGATAGGACAAAACATATTTCACCGAAATTCTTCTTTATTCATGAACTTCAAAAGGAAGGTGAAATTGATGTGCTTCAAATTCGATCATGTGATAATCTTGCAGATTTATTCAGCAGATTTATTCACTAAGGCATTGCCGACTGCAACCTTCGAGAAATTGAGATATAAAATTAGTTTGCGTTGGTTCAAAGATCTTGAGAGTTTATCTCAACAGGGGGAGAAATCTACACATAAAAAATAGTGTACTCTTTTTCCTTCACTAGAGTTTTTTTCCGCTGGGCTTTTATTTAGTAAGGTTTTAACGAGGCATATTCTTTATGTTATGGACATCCAAGGGGGAGTGTTATGAAAAACATTAAGTTTTGTGGATGTCCATAATCTCTAAAAGTTATCAACTAGAATGTTCGAGATTGATCAAGTGAATGGAGACCATAAAGTATTAAAATCATCCTTTAAGCTTGGAATATTCAAACTCCTTATGCCTATAATGTCATCAATGATACAGAACCCTCTGCTGATGTCATCGATCATACAGAACCATACGATGATGTCATCAATGATGCAATAGACTCCATCTATAAATATGAGGTCATTTGCTTCATTTGTAAGAAGTTGGAAGAATTGATAAATCAATAAAATTCTCTCTTTCTCTATATCTTTTTTTGTCTATTCTATTGTATTCTTACAATTTTATAACAAAAGTTGCTTATATAATTAAGGGAGTAAGATTTTTCATATGCTTATATTTTAAATAATTATGGAGATTTATAGAAACAATTGTGTATGTTATTGTATATTATCTCCATATTATTGGTAAATTTTTGGAGTTTTTTTTTTTTTTTTTTTAAAGTATAATTGAACTTTCTTTCCAAATGATAAAAAATGAAGAGATGGTTGGTGGTAAATTTTGTAACAAGTATTAACCATGCTAGAAGACCATATTATTTGTCTTATAAAAATATTAATCCCATAAATTAAAAAAAAAAATTATTCAAAACATAGTAAAATAAAATATAATTCAAAAACTTTAATTCAAAAAACCAAAAAAAATTATACTGAAATACAAAAATAATAATAATAATAATCACAAAAATAAAAATGATAATAAAAATAAAAAACATTATTAAATAATTTAGCTTTATCACAACTATACTTAATAGAAACTCTAAGAATTACTTTAAACAAATTGACCAATAAAATGCAATTTGACTATTTATAAATATGTGCTAGAAGGTGTTACAATTAGTAAGCATAAAAAAGAAGATAATATATATTCATATATATATATATAGAAAATTTAAATAGAGTATCTCAAGATTAAGATATTACATTTTTTTTAAAAAAAATAGTCCCAATACATCTTGAAAAGGATTTTAAAGAAAATTTACTGTTTGTCAAAATAAAAATGAGATAAAAAGATAAAAAATTTCTATATGAAAAAATGATTCAGAATTCATAATTAAATAATAAATTTTTAAAGAATTAAAATCAACATGTGTGTGGGATGAAGGAAAAGATTTTAATATGCATACTCTTTAAAAAGTTGGAAAATTTCCTATTTTGGTCCTATAACTATTTTCATTTCCCGAACTTGGCCCTAAATCTTAAAAAATTAAAAAATTTGGTCATATAACTATTTTTGTTTTCTTAACTTGGTCATTGTAACCAAATTTGTAGGATTTTTTTTTGTCGTTTAAGTCAAGTGAAAAGCAACAAAAAGTTACAGTACTTTACCTTTTGTCATAAAATGTCCTCATAAGACTAAGTATGTGTTTTTTAAGTGACTTAAACAACCGAAAAATCTCACAAACTTGGTTTGAATGACTAGATTAAGAAAACAAAAATAGTTATAGACCAAGTTCTTGATTATTTAAGATTCATGACCAAGTTCAAAAAACGAAAACAGTTATATGACCAAGTTCTTGATTTTTTTAATATTTAGGACCAAATTCAATAAATGAAAATAGTTATAGGACCAAAATAGAGAATTTTCCTAAAAAGTTTTAGTCTATCTATTTTTAGACATTTTAAAAAATTCAAAATACTTATTAATATCATATATATTTAATGTTAAGAATATAACTTTTAAAATTTATTTCTTCTTTTAGAGCATTTATATATATATATATATATATATAATAATAACAAGATAATTCAAAACCTTCATATATTAGATAGGTTACAAAAAAAATTAAAAAAATGATTCAGTATAATTAAATTAATAATTTATGCTAATGAATAATACATAAATTTAAACAAAATTATTTCTAAAAAATATAATTCAAAAATATTACAACTTTTATTAAATATCAATTGTATTTAATATAATAAATTATCAATCAACAAATTTTATTTGAAAAAAATAATGGAAAATTCTTATATAACTTTTTTTTTACATATAAATTTAAATTAATAAAAAAATAATTTTTAATTTTAAAAATTAAAAAATAAGATTTTAAACCATATTTTTATATATGCATATAAAAATAACCACTAAATAAAAATGTTTTAGTCTTTTATATATAAATAAAATCATAGTTAAAAATAAAATTAAAAATTATTTTTGTTGAGTTAAACTGTTATGTAGTAGGAAAAAGTTAGGTGGAATATTTCAATTGGCTTGCTACACAAAGTGACCTTGATTAGGTCTTGTATAATAAGATTTTCTCATAGTATATGACTTAATGTTTAGTGTAGGGTTTATTTTTTAAAAAAAAAATTATTCATTATTGATGTTTTTTACATTAAAATAAACTTTTCCATTTAATTTTATATAGATAAGTAGTAAAATTTACGAAATATTTTTAAGATAATATGAAAATTTTTAAGTCTAATTATATTTTATTGGTATATTTAGATATTTTGAGTATATTTAAAACTACTTATTAAGATATTGTCGTTTATTCAATAAATATATTAATATTAGTATTTTGTGTTCATTTTTTTAAGTTGATCGATGTTAGTAATTAATTATATTTTATTATTAAAAATGCTTTCAATTTGTTTAAATTATTGGCAAATTGGCATAAATAGTCCCCAAACTATGGTCATTTGGTGACATTGGTCCCCGAACTAATTTTTTGGTGACATCAGTACATAATTGTGTGACATTGGTCCTTGGGGTTAAAAAATCTGTGAAGTCACTGTTAAGTTTAAAAAAAAATTGCCCGAGGGCATTTTCGTCATTTCACTGTACATCATACCAAAAAAAAAAAAAAAAAGCCATTATACATAGCTTATACGGTGAAGAAGAAAAGGAGGGTTCCTTAGCCATGGCGGGAAGCGGGAAGCCATTCTAACCGAAGAAAAGGTGAGATCTTTAGCCATAGCGGTAATGCTCACTGTTTTTTGGGGCTTAAATTTCCTCTCTTTTGCACTTTATCTCTCTCCCTCTCTATTCGTTTTAGGGCTCCTACTTGATAGTCTGATTTTTTATTGCAAAAGATTCATAACATCTCTTGCTTTATATGCAGTTGCATAGATTGGTCGAATTCATGTTATGGTTTTGGTGGGAATTCTGAATGGGTTGATTTCAGTTTCAATTCTTGATTGTCAAATAGATATATTTTTCAATATTTTCCTTGGTACAATTAGATGATGTATAGTGTTATATAATTCTTTTGGTGTACGATAGTTTGCATAAAAGCTTGAACAAGAAAGAAGAACTATCGGTGATTCATAAAAGAAATCTTAAGGTATACTTACAAGAAGTGCTTTGGTGATGATCTCTGTTGATGAAAATTAATTACCTTTTTATAACACATGTGAAGGGTATTCTAGTAATACTTAGAAGAGGTGCTGAAGATCTTATGGAACTTATGCTAATGGTGTTCTTTTACTTAAAGAAGTGCTTAGATGATGTTCTCTTAGATGAAAATCAGTCTTTTTACAACATGCACACCATTTAAAGTTCATTTGAGTCATACCATATGCATTATAGGGTTGAGTTTTAAACATGAAAAGGTTAAACGGAAAAATTCAGTTATTCGTTATTTTAGTCTTTTGATATTTTCCTTTTTGTTCTGTTTCTTAATGGGATAGGGATTTTTGGGTAATTCCAAAACTCAAGTTAAAGAGTGAACTGTTTTAATGGGATAAGGATATTTTCCTAAGATAAAATTTAGTAGCTATTTCCTAAAAACCTAAGGATTTCATATCATGGTGTAATATTAAATTGGCATTTCCAATATTGCAATAATATTCTTGTTCCAATTGCTTTCTATTTTTGTCTTGCAGTTCGATTGCTCAACTGGTGTCAACCACAGAATTAGAAGCTGAAAAAGAAACCTAAAAAAGTAGATTTTTCTCTAGAATCAAAGAGTTATAAGTACATTAAAAACTGCTACTACTATCTGAAACCATTTCATCTTTGTTTGTAGAGACTTGAGCTTCAACAAGTTGACAGGTCCAATTCCAAACTCATTCCAGGACTTTACTGCACTTCAATACTTGTAAGTTGCTCCTTTATATGTCATTTATCTGAATAAATCCTATCTGTAAAAAGAATTCCATATATGTTGTCTACAGTCTGAATTTTTCTTTCTCTTACTTTTACAGTATAAATGCCCACTAGATTCATTTTTTAAGTAACAACTATTCCTTAATAATCATTATTGACGTCATCTTTAGGCACAATTCAGCTTTGAAGAAATAAGGTCTTTAAGCTACAAACAAAATCTTAATTCATAAAGGAAAACATACAGTTTTGAAATTCGAAAGAAATGATGCTCAGTTTTTTTAAGCAATGACCTATAGTTTAAAGTCAAAATGCATGACATAAAGGAAGTATATTGAACCTTTTATTATCCATATAGGTCTTTATGAATCAAAGATTCAAATTTTATATCCGTTATCCAGCTCTTCTTCTTTTGCATTCTCTTCATAATTTTGATGGTAAAACAGAGTATAACTTGCAAATGAGTAGACTGTTAAGGACTTGGATTCTTACTTATATTGCAGTAATGCTCACTGTTTTTTGAGGCTTGGTGTGGTTATCTTAGATTTATGCAGTAGATAGTTGGATCTTATTTGAAATGATGCTTCCTGTGGCTTAATAGTACCTAGTAACAATGTTCTGTTGCTTTTTCACTGATCCAGTTCATTTTTTCAGTCTTTGCCTATAGATAGCTAGAACTAGTGTTTGGCTACACTTAGTAATAAACTTCTGATAGCCAAATATCATGTTCTTACTATTTGCTTACTATTATCTGAACCTGTGGTGACACTTCAATTGCTAAATGATAAAATTCCAATTGTTTCTTCCTGTAAATAGTTGAACCTGTGAATAATGATCCTTTATGATTAATCAATTATATAAAAGCTTATTGAAAACTCTCCCTCTGTGCAATTTCATTCTTATCTTTCCCCTTCTCTATCCTTCAATCATGTCAAAGAAGCTATTTAAACACTTTTTTATCAGAGTTATGTTGCTTCAATCATGCTATTTTTCTATTAGTCTTTTCCTTCTTACTGTATCTTTGATTTTATTGCTGCACATGAACAGAGAAGTGCTCATAGAAAGGGTAGTATGGATTTCTATGGCACTGTCAGACTTGCCTTCGTTTGAAAGTCTAGTTTAAGCAGCCTAATTTCATAACATACAATCATGATCTTGCGATGTGGATAATAAAACTTGATGCTATATCTTTATTTTTGGATTTTGATTTACTTTCAGGCTGCTGAAGATGGAGTGGATTTAAAAAATTATCTATCACTCCAAACGGATGTTAACTATTCTGGCATTGCTACATTTTTCAACCCCATAGATATGGCCTTGTTAGCTGCTGTAAAGTCAGGTATTTTTGTAGTGCAAGCAGCTGGCAACACTGGACCGTCCCCTAAGAGCATTTCTTCCCTTAGTCCCTGGATCTTCACTGTTGGTGTTGCAGCTCACAACAGGGTATATAGAAACTAAATAGTCCTTGGGAACAATGTCACAATTGTGGGGGTTGACCTTGCACGTTAGTTGGAATTTGTGACTACTCTTGCAAATTCCTTTGCTTTTCCCTGAGTAAACCTTTTAGATATTTAAACTGTATACATATTGACTTCTGTTTCTTTAATCAATTTTTGTGATCGGAAGAAGATAGCTAATTAAAAATTTGGTATCAATTTAAGCATTTGCTTCCTTATGGTTTTTATATTTTTCCCCACTTCTTGTCCTGTCACAGATTTGTGTAAGTTCCTTCTCTTTAATGAATGTTTTTTTAAAGGATATAAATATATATGTATGAAAGCATGTATATATGTAGGGGATGTTCATGATTCCATCTTTATCTTTGCTTGATGTAGAGTGGATAAATGTCCTAATAAATCTAAGTGACTGTGTTCAACTAAGCAGCAGTACATAGCAACCCGTTTCTGACGATATCAGAACTTGGGAGTTGGCAAAAAGGCACAGAAAAATGATAAAGTCTCTGGAAATGACTGTAACATGTTTCATGTATATATCAAATCAGAACCAAATTTGATTACATAAATTTTGGTAGAAGTGTTACTGTTACAACATTGGCAACAGTTGGCTACCCAAACCTCAAATGCCACTCCCTATCCCCAGCCCCAGCCCAAGAAACCACAAAAGAAAGAAAATATATATATAGTCAGTTTCTTGTGGTGGAACTATACAGTCAGTGTACAAGAAAATGCCGTCCTTGGCATAATATACAAATAATCTTGCTCTGCCATTACTGACTCTAATCATAATTCATAAACATTGATCGTCTGAAATGGATGCACAACTAAATCCTTACACTGCCACAATCAAGAATCAAGGCCCTGCCTTTAGGAAGGACATTATTCTCATGAAAGTAAATAAGAATTGGGGTTGGCCGTCCCAAGTCCCATGGCGTCAAACCTTGTTCCCAACACTTATCCCAACCATCTAACATATCAAATTAAAAAATGTAAGAAAATTCCCTTTAAGAGAATCACTCTCAATAAAACAGTAATCATATACCCGAAAGATTCTTGAAATGAAACGGCAAAGAAAAAAAGAAGGCAACAAGAAAAAAAAAAAAAAAATTGCCAGCAAATTCAGAATGCAGCAGCTATTGGAATTTGTCAACTTTAGTAGTGATTGTTTTATGGTAGCTGGATGGATTTTCGACTTATTTTTGCTGTGTTTTGATTGTTAGCTGTGAAGCACAGAACCTCAAGTGTTGTACTAAGTAGGTGAAATGGTCCTTACGTATACTTCCTTTTGTTTAATCCTCTTTGTTAGAGATTTTGAAGAAATAAGGAAAGAAAAATGAAAAGGGCACTGTTGATTTGAATTGGACCATTGATGATGATGTTTGCAAGAAAATGTTCAAGTGTGGAGTTAGAAATGGAGTTGAGAAAATGAAGTTTGAAGACAACATTATAAAACCACCAGCAAACTAAGCAGATAAGTAGCAGCAACAACATATGCAATAGAAAAAGTAGACAAGGTAGCAGAATAAGCAAACAAAATGAGCAGTTACGCAGCAAAAATAAGAAGCACAATATGCAGCACAATACATAACAACATAAGCAATAGAACAAGCAGGTGTTGAAAGAATATGTTTGCAATATTTCATTTCAATTTGGGTTATATTGGTAATGTTTTGCAAGAAAATGTTGAAGTATGGAGTTGAAAATGAAGTTTGAATACATTAGAGACATTTATGCAACTGAATAAGCAGGTAAAAAGCATAATAAGCAACAAAACACGCAGCAGCATAAGCAATCAAATAAGCAGATAAGTAGAAAAATAAGCAAAAGAATAATACGATAAAGCAGGGCATGAGCAACTGAATAAAGAAGTAAAATACGAAACCAAATAGGAAATATACCCAACAAAGGAAAGAAACTAGTGAGGACATGAAAGAAAGAAAGAAACCCAGAAGGAGAAAAGTGATCTTTTTCATGAACACAAAGCTTTAAGCAAGAAAACCATCAGCAGAAAGCTATGAAATTTAGAGAAAATACTTAGAAAAGAAAGCAAAGAAAGAAAAGAAGACATACAAGAAGGGGATCGGATATCTTCAAGCTCGATCAACTTTAGTAAAGTCAAAATCTTTTAGTATGGTTGCAATCTAGAACAATGACTTCACCTTCAATACTAAGTAGCATACCATAGATAGCAGAATCCAATAACCAAATAAGATATAACCTGAACAAACATATTTTGCAGCTTGATCAGATGATGGGAACAATTTCAATGACTGGGTTAGGACTTCATTTTACTTCATTATATAAAACTGCTTCTGCAGCTATCCACACACAGGGAATAAAAAGAATAAAACAATCAGTTCTGTTTAAGATTAACAGAAGAAAAGTACATATCTGATTAAAATAGACATAATTAGAGCTCA
>JAXGGT010053373.1:0-10485 GCA_035583425.1 Marsdenia floribunda
AGTCCTAAGAATGGTAGAGAGACATATTAAATACTAAGTATTAAGGGTCCAAACTGTATAAATCTATATGTTATCATCGCCCCTGCATTCTTTAGGCCGAAAAGCATCACATTGTAACAATAAATTCCGCTGGCGGCTGAGAACGAGGTATGGATCTGATCAGGTTCATGAAGCTTGATCTGGTGGTATCCAGAAAATGCGTCTAAGAAACTGAGCATGCTATATCCGATGTTGCATCAACCAGTTGATCTATGCGGGGTAGAGGATAACAGTCCTTTGGACAAGCTCTGTTCAAGTTCGTGAAGTCGACGCACATGCGCCACTTTCCATTAGCCTTTTTTACCATCACCACATTGGCCAACCAAGTGGGATATTGAACCTCCTTTATGAACCTCGTTTGGAGTAATTTATGGACTTCCTCCTTCCTGCCGACCTCTTTATCAGGTCTGAATCGCCTTTGCTTCTGTTGAATCGGGGTGGTTCGAGGGTCAATGTTCAATTTGTGCAGCGCGATTTCCCTAGCCAGCCCGATCATGTCTTCAGTTGTCCAGGCGAAATTATCACAATGTGCTTTGAGGAATGTCTCCATTGTTGCGGCTTCCTCCTCGGGCATTTCCTTCCCAATTTTGAGCTTCTGTTCGGGGTAGGCCGGGTTCATTGTGATCTCCTTATACTCCAACCCTAAGGTAGAGATATGTCCCACATCTGTGTGCTATACTCCGAGAAGAGATCGCTTCTTCTTGGCCTTGACGAGGTAAGTGAGAAGACTTTTAGGGTTGCTTCGCACTTCGCCAAGGCCCGTTGGAGTGGGAAACTTCACCCTTTGGTGTGGAAGAGAGATCACCATGTCGAATTTTGATTGTAGCAGAGTGCCCAAGATAGCATTATATAAGGAATCGACATCCACCACGTGAAATTTGATAATCTCATTTCGCACGTTTGGCGAAGATCCAAGAATAACCTCGAGCTCGATGGTGCCTTTAACCTCAATTTTGTGCGTTGTGAATCCCTCCAGCCTCGTGGAGCTGGGTACAAGCTGTCCATTCTTTAATCCCATTTCTTCAAAATATTTATAAAATAGAACATTCTTTGAAGCTCTAGTGTCGACCAACAATCTTTTCACCAGACATTTGTCAATACCAGGGAACTGTAAAGTGGCCTCTATCACAATGGGATTAATTTTCAATTCTGTTGTGGGAGCCAACTCTGATCGAGAAAAAGTGATGACCTCCTTATCACTCAGGTACTCTGGAACAATGAAGGCAATTTTGAGAGAGTTGATCTGTCGCTTTAGTTGAGTTAATGAGGGAACTTCGGTGGTAATTACTTCGATTACTCTCTCCTTTCCTTTATCAGAGTCTTTGGAGGCCCCGTGGGCCTTGTACTCATTCAACCTACCTTCTTGAATTAATCTTTCGATAGCTCGCTTAAGATGAATGCAAGCTCCGTGGGATGGCCATGGTCGCGATGAAACAAACAATACTTGTTTTTATCTCTAAAGTTTTGTGATCGGGGATGCATCGGCTCAGGGTTCGGCACCCCGTACTTCTCCTTCAAGATAGATACGAGTTCTTCCTTCGGGACGTTCAATGGGGTAAAAGTCTAGGTCTTTCGAGTCTGATTTTTCCCTCGTTGTTTTTCGTCGTGACTAGCCGAGGCCTTCCCTTTGTCTAGCGAGCTTTGCTCCTTCTTCGATGGTCCCAGACCTCGTCTCCCTTCAATTGTATTATTCTCTGCTAAGGCAACCTTCCGAGCGACATTAAACATTTCGCCTAATGTGCGCGGCTTTCTTAGTTGTAACTCGGTGTATAAAGCAGCACTTCGGAATCTTCCTTCGAAACATGTCAGCACTGTGTCCTCACTCAGCCCTTCGATCTCGTCATGGACTTTCTTAAAGCGATCCAAGTAGGACAAAAGAGATTCTTCATCTCGCTGCTTTACGTTTGTCAAGTCTCTATAGGTTTTTGGAATAACACCTGCTGTGCTGAACTTGTCAAGGAACATCCTTTTCAAACTTGACCAGGAATCAATTGCATTCGATTTGAGCGACGTGAACCAGGTTAAGCCTTTTTGGCCAATGTGCTGGGAAAAGCTTTGCACAACAAAGCCTCATCATTGGTCACCAATCCATAGCTGATTTATTTCGGCAGATATGCTCTTGAGGTCGGCTTTTACCATTATAAAGCACGAACTGAGGCAGTTTAAGGTTTAGATCTGGAGCAGCGTCCCTTATCCACCTGGTAAAGGGTCCAAGCTCGACAAATCGCCTTTCTATTGAAGTCTGTACTCTGGTGGCAGGCTCTGCATTTCTGTCATCCCTGACTCTTTTTGATCCTCTTTGATTGGAGTGTCGGTCAGGGGCGCTAGGTGGTAACCTTGATGAATGATGTGATTCACCTACTTCGCTCGGAGCTCGTTGTGGCACGGAGGCTTGAACTCCAGATCGACCATGGAGAGCATTCATCCTATGTGTTACTGTGGCACTTCGCTGGGAGCGTTGTGTACTCCTACCAGGTCGCGTAACAATTACACTCCACTCTCTCGTGGGAGTTGCTTGCGGCCTTTCCGATATAAGGGGAACCTCTTGTGCTGGCTGCGAGGTGGCCCCTATACCGACTCCTAATGTTGCTATGTTCGTAAATACCGGTAGAGGTAGCGTCTGTCCCAACTCTTCCATGTGGGTTTTCAGCCTAAGCCAATCTTCCATCACCATCTGTTGTTTGGTCAATCGATCAAGCTCCTCCCTTAACTTCCGAACCTCTTGACTGTCTAAAGATCCAGATACTTGAGCTTTCCTTGCACGTAATCTGTCTCTTAGGTCATGAGAAATAGATTGCGGACCCAGTCTTTCAGTCACCGGCAGTCTTGGAGCAAGAGTTACCACTTGTGGCGACTGCGCTCTCGGACGGGACTGTTGGGTCTCTGCGTCCGTCATGTGTGTTCTTCTTGATGTAGAACGGTGAGAAAATATGCAGAGGCAGAAGAGAAGAGAAAATATCTGAGATGAGGAAAGGCTGAACCTTTACTGCGTTTCCCGATAACGGAACCAATCTGATGTAGTAAAAAACTTAAACCACTTTATACCAGAAAAATGATGATGCTAACCTTACTCTTCCTTCAATGATGCTCTCCCTTCTCCAGAAATTAAGAGGGGTTTTACCCTCGTTTTCACCTCCGATGATAAAGTCAGTAACTTTTGTATATAAAAGATAAAAATATATGAGAAACTTATCAAAAGAACGGAGAAAGAAGGGTACTTCTTACTGATAAAAGCCAACCTCCTTCTGGAGAAAAGAAAACCTCATTTTATAAGTGAATTTAGTCGTGCCTTGTGATTTGCGTACGATTGACACATGTGCCTGAGCTTCTCCTTGATTCATGCTGGAATGGGCACATATCCATAACGGTGGACTTCAAGTTGGTATTCAAAGTAGCAGAATTGGTACGCTCGAGTGGATGTGTCAGCGCACAGTCGGCGTGTCAGAGAGGTCACATCAAGCAACGTTCTAAGCTCACTGACGATGTCGTCGAAGTAGAGTTGGACAAAAGCGGGACTATTTTCTATGACCAAGAGAGGTGGCATGTGTAGTTCACCTACATTCATCGAGGTGCGCATGTCTCCCCGCTGCGATGTTCTCGACATCTCGCTTAAGTTGGGCGTTTGAGTGTAACATCTTGAATCGAGGTACGATACTGAACGAATTATTCGTTCGGTATCCAAATTTAAACATTTGACCACAATATGGTGACATGTACTTTCAAAAATATCCAAGACAAAGATAATATTGTGGAAACTGGTCCATGGGCAGTCAAAGGAGTCTTGCCGAGTCTCGAACTGTGGCCTTCAGAACTCACCATACAGGAGTTAAATTTCTCAACAACACCATTTTGGATCCAATCCACAATCTACCACGCAACCGAATGAATGCTGAAAATGCTCAAAAAATAGGTAATTATGCCGATAAATTCCTATACCTTTAACAAGAAGCCCAATTCCATGTAGCAAGGAAATACATTCGAATCAAAGTATCAATCAATATCACACAAAGTCTCAAGGTGGGATGTTTCATTTCCTGTGATGATGGAGCAAAATTGTGAATACCATTCAAGTATGAACGACTATCTGATTTCTATTACAACTGTGGAAAAATTGACTGCTTGCATGGAAAGTCCATCTCCACGTCAAAACAACCCCCAAATGCGATTTGGATATAGTGAATGGACGAGGGCTAACTCCAATGGAAATGGAAGGACCCTAAAGACAAAACTACAAGCACCAATACTGGCGACAGAAAAAAAACTCCGATAGGGATTAATACCTAAAGGTAGGTGTGGCAATATTGGACCCGACATAACAACCCAACACGAAAGCGATACGAAAATAGCAGGTTTAGGTTGAAGGTTGGCGGATTTGTGTTAAAGGGGTCAACCCATTCAAGGTTGTTCGGGTTGTAAACGGGTTGAACCTGCTCAACCCGTTTCTGACCCGCCAATCTGTTTAACTATATATATCTATATATATTTACATAATATTTTATTATTTTTCTATTTTATACATTTTAAAATTTGTAACTTTTATCAATATAACCTACCACCAACTACAACTCTACAACCTAAGTCTCGATCCACCAAATGAAAAACCAAAAACCCAACAACTAAAGCCTTTCCAGCTAGATCCTTAATTAAACCACCAAGTTCATAGCCCAATTCGACCCAACCCAAAAAGACCACTCAACACTGAAGAATTCATCATCAAGAAATTCAAAATCTATTATGCTGATATAGTTAATGAATCTCTGGCAAAACATCACATTATGCCACCTTCAAGTGAACAAAAGTCAGAAAAATAACAAAACAAGATTGTCATTGAGGAGCTCACAGAGAATGTCTGTGACAAAACTGGTGGCAGGGCAGTAGGTGGACTAAATACGGGTGGATTGCAAAATATTGTATATGATTTTAGCCTTATTGATATAGGTTTCTTTGGTTACCCATTTACTTGGAACAATCGGAGGAGAGGGAGGGCAAACATCCAAGAAAGATTAGACCGAGGATTCACAAACTCTTCCTAGAAACTCAAGTATCTCGAAGCCACCATCCATCATTTACCAACCTCCACTCTAACCATGAGCCTCTACTTATTAACACAAATCCATATCACAATCCCTACCCTCAACGTTTTTGCTTTCAATCCATGTGGATTTCTAATGCTAACATTAGCCATATTATATCATATGCATGGAATAGGAGCTCATGAGCTCCTCTTTTGTCTCAAGAATCAAAAACGCCAAAATTGGAACCAAAATGTCTTTGGGAATATCCATTCAAAAATGGAAAAAAAAAAAAAAAAAAAAAAAAAAAAAAAATTTACCATACCATTGAATCCATACAAGCCCTTCCCAGGAACTCAAATGCTCATGAGTTGGAAAATGCTACTTTACAGGACTTGGATGAACTTTCACGATGTGAGGAAATATTCTGGAGAGAGAAAGTGAAATTTAAATGGCTAGAAGAGGGGGATCTGAATACTCACTATTTCCATATTACTACTATTATCCATAGTAAACATAACAAAATTAATTGTATTCTTAATTATGAGAATTCTTGGATTTTGGACCACACTCTCATTGGCAATGAATTTGTCAACTATTTCTTTAACATTTTTTCCAGTGTATCACCTACTTGTCCATCTTATTTGCAGGGGTTAATACAATCACAGATTTCAGAAGAGCAAAACTAGATGCTGGTATCACACTCAGAGCACAAGGAGATAAAGCAAGTATTGTTCAATATGGGAAACTTCAAGATTCTCGGGTCAGATGGATTCACGGTAATGTTCTAAAAACAATACTAGGGTATCACGGGGGGATGTAGTGGTCTCAAAAATTCAGCAATTTTTTGAGACATCCAAGATCAAGCAGTCTTTCAACTATACTTTTATTGCATTGATCCTAAAGGTCAACGTCGCTTCAAGAGTTGATCAATTCCGACCAAAAGCTCTCTGCATTGTTATTTTCAAGATTATTACCAAGATTTTGGCAAGGAGAATGAGAAATATACTGACGGATATTTTCCATCCAAATCAAGTCGCCTTTGTTCCAAATAGATGCATTAGAGACAATGTAGTCATTAAGCATGAGGTGATGCACTACCTTAATGTTAAATCAGGAAGGAATAGCTTCATAGCGTTTAAAATTGACCTAGCCAAAGCCTATAATAGAGTGGAATGGAAAGTATTGAAGATTGTCCTTCTCAAGCTGGGATTTGACGAGAAATTCATTGGTATGATTTAAGAATCTATTTCAACAGCCAAGTTCTTTGTTTTACTGAATAGGGTGCCATTATGTTATTTTAGTGCTGAACATGGAACCAAACAAGGCAACCCAATGTCCCCAGTATTGTTTACAATCTTTTCAGATATTTTTTCTCACAGTTTGGACAAAGCAATGAATGATGGGAAAATTAGTGGTATCAAAGTGGCAAGAACATGCAGATGATCTTGTAATTTATTGCAAAGCTAACAAGAAGGAAGCTATGGAAATACACTCATGTCTCAACCAATAATGTTTATGGACTGGACAAGCAATCAACTAGAGAAAAAGTTTGATACATTTAAGCAAAAACATCCCAAGTAGAACCTGAAATAGATTGTGTAAGATATTAGGGATGAAAGAATGTGACCATAAAGGGAAGTATCATGGGCATGCATTTTTTATTTTTCGATAGAACATGGAAGCTTTCAAAAGTGTGATGGAGAGGTTGTCAAACAAGCTTGCAAGATGGAAATCGAAATGCCTCTCAATGGCAGAAGAACTACTCTCATAAAGGTTATAGCACAAGTAGTACCAGCTTCACTATGCAATCTTTCATGGCACTGAGACTGACTACTAATTCTATTGACAGGAAAATTCGAGATTATTTTTAGGGAAAGGAAAAATGCTAAAACACACCATCTCTATCTCAAATCTTGGGAAGCAGTTTGAAGACCAAAATTCCTTGGAGGTATGGGCATCAGAAAAATGCAAGATATGAATTCAGCAATTGTAGCTAAATTGGGATGGCAAATTGTTACAACAAAACATAAGACCAAGGTCAAGCTCATAAGATCCAAATATTTGCGAGGAAGAAAGTTGTTAAACTTAGAGCAGACACACAAATCAATTTCTTTGATATGGAATAATATTCGAAGTAGTAACGAACTGCTAAAGAGTGGTTTATGCTTCCAACTGGGCAAGCATTCAATAGTGTCCATCACAGATGAACCTTGGCTGCACAATACACACAACCATTGACTACCACAAGTCCCCAACATTCTTGCCAACCTTTTGTTCGTCAAGGATTTATTAATAGATGATGGAATAGAGACCTAGTACATTCAGTATTCCCTACCAACATTAGCAACCTGATTTTACACACTCCTATTCTTGATAAGGTGCATGACAAGTTGGTATGGTTACCCTCCTTGATAGGGACCTTCATTGTAAGCTCCACCCATAGACAGATCATACACAATAGAGGTTTGGATACACCGCAAACTAGACATAAGCACTGGAAATTCCTTTGGAAATTCAGCTTCCATGAAAGATATAAGACGTTCATTTGGAAACTGTTATCCTGAGCGCTACCAACGTTGGACAAGCTAGGAGGTTACTTGTAGAACCACAACACATCCTATCATTTGTGTCCATCACTTAATGTTTGAATGCCCTGCAAGCAAAATACTATCGTGGAACTCACCTTGGAATGTCAAAATTGAAGCATTTCACCATCTTCAAGTGAAACAATAGATATCACTGATGTTGGGACCCCACAATACCCTTCTACTAGAAGACCCATAGCATACCAAACTTCATCAATTTCTAGCAGTTGCACTAGAGAGATTATGGATGGAAAGGAATAATGTTTGGATAGGCAAAAGCCCCACCTCGTGGGAGAACATTTCTACCTCAAAGAACAAGGTTTTCCTAAACTATTGGACTACTAGTATTGAAAGGTGTACAAAAAATAGAAAAACTAGAATCTACGAGGCTCAAACTAAGTGGGTACCACCAGTAGTTCGAGGCTCAAAACTGAATTTTGATGCAGCTTGCGAGGATGAAACAATAGCTACAGGTGTGGTCCTAAGGAACAATGCAGGCTATATTGGGAGCTTAGGTGAACTGCTTTGTGTCTGAGAATTTGTTTTATGCAGAAGCCAAAGTGGCTATTCAAGCTTTACAAATTGCCACGGACATGAATTTGGATATTGAAGGAGATACTTTTAATGTCATTAGGGCCATGAATGGCCTAGATGATTTTGCTAATTGGACAACTTATTCACTTATTTAATCTGGTCAGCTTCTTTTGTCTCAAAGATGGTTATGGTAGCTTGCTTTTGTCCCTAGGGATTGTAATAGGTGTGCACATAATTTAGCAAAGTGGGCCAAGAACGATGTTTTTTTTTTTTTTTTGTTCCATTGATCCCACCCTTTTACCATCTACTATTTGGTGTAATAGAAGGGGTACCTAGTTCTTGTTCTATCTTGTGCATTTTTTGTACGTTTTGTTTGTCATTAATGTTACACCCGATTTACCAAAATATATATATACAGCTCAAAAGTCTCGAGGAATGTCTTTACTAGATATCTAGTTTAACTTTATCCCAGCTAGGTGGAATATAAAATATATAACGTTACGTATATGATTGTCATGTCAATTCACCAATAGACAGCTGGAATAATAAGAACTAGTACGAATCTCACCCAAAAGAACAATCTTGATCTTAGATTCCTTGGTCGCATCACTATTCACGATCTTTGATAAAAACTTTCCTAGTATGTCAAAGAAGAATGAGAGAATTTATTGAAGTACTACATGACTATGATATAAAACTGGACAATAGTGGGTTTACTCTAGGAGATGAAGAGTTGTCCAAAACATAGTTTGCCTATATAACCTTTCCAATAGCAAGGATTTGCTTAGTTTGTTGGTCCTACAAGGTGCAACGAGAATCGAAGAATTCAAACTTCAAAATAACAGTAGTGGCAAGTTTATTAATAGAAAGTAAATAAAACTAAAAGTTGACTATGTGCAAAACATTCGTTAAAATGAGATTGGATAGACAAACATCACCCATATGATGAACAATTTTTAGAGAGCCATAAGGCAAATGAACAGGAGTAAGATTTGTAGTGGGTTTAGAGTAGTTAAGCAATTTCAAATTACTACACATGTGACAAGAGGTACCCCTATCAATTATCCATGAACCCTTTTCTAACAACTCAAAAGTAGATAATAATGCAAATTTAGTAATCTTACTTGCAAAATCTTCAAGATCTGCAATATTGACATGGGTGGTTTGAGTTGTTTTTCCTTCTAAAACTTACTAACTTACTATTGAATAATACTAGACAATGTAGAATTTAATCCTCCACTTATATAATTTTCATCAAACAGAGTGTCAAGAACATTTCTAGCAAAATTTATCTTTCCTTTCCCCTTCTTATCTTTCCACCACTCAGGATATCCCACAATCTTGATGCAAGACTCTTCAAAGATGTCCCTTGAATCCATGGTGATCACATTTTGGTTGTCATTTCCCAATCTTCTTCACATTATTTTTAGATTGAGGTTTTACCCCTTGTTGCTTCACTGTCATAGCACTTTTCAAGATTCTCATTAAATACCATATGAATCTCTTTATGTTTCTCAATACTCAAAAGCATCAAACATGTTCTGTTAATATAAAGTAAAGGGTCCATGACTAAAATCTAATGCTTCAAGTTGTGATATAGTTTTCGTTAAGCCCATCAAAAATTAAAATAGCTTGAATCTTGAATCCATTTCTAAGACAACTTTCCCAATATTACAAGTGCATTTCCCACAGGAGAACTTTGGTGTTGGCATCAAACAAACAAATTCATACTAAAGTTTCTTAAGGTCTGTGAAACATTTCACAATAGAAAATTTCTTTCCATCATTGAGAAAATATCTCTCTGTAATTTATACAGCATATAGGACCATTTCATTGCCCATATCTTCACTATAAATCCTTCCATAAATCAATAGCAATGGCAGAATATATATAGTGAGAGAGAGAGATATTCATCAACTAAATCCTTTGAAATTGTATTTAAAATCCAAGAAATAACCATGTTGTCAACTCTTCCCCATAGGTCGTTTTCGGGAGAACTTTCTTGTGGAATTTTGTATCTTCCGTCAATAAATCTTAACTTCATTTTTGCCTTGAGATCAAGCCTCATTGCTCTACTCCATGGTAGGAAATTTTTGTCGTTCAAGGACATTGTTACAAAAATTAGACCAGGATGATTTGAGTTTTGTAACTATAGGTAACCATCAATGTCTCTTCTTGCGTCACCAACAGCAACAGTTTCCATTCCTTCAATGTTTTATTCAACAAAAGAGAAGAAAAAGAAAACGGAAAAAAAAAAAAAAAAAAAAAAACATAACAGGTTGAATATAAAACCTGCTCTAAAAACATGAACA
>JAXGGT010053403.1:0-10479 GCA_035583425.1 Marsdenia floribunda
GCTACCATAATTTCAGGCATTGAAATGGGTAAAAAACGTGCTCGTCAGCAGTCCATGCAAGATTTAATAGCTGGTTCTAAGATTTATTTTGTAATATTAACTATTTCATTATATTTTTGACATGAATTGTTGGGTATATTGATCGTTTTTTTTTTATATGAATTGTTAGAGAGCTTGTTTATATTGAATTTAAATGATATTTTTGTATTTAAAATTAAAATTTTTTTTATTTAAAAAAGAATATAAACGATGGTTCTAGAGCCGTCATATATAACAATAATATATATGTCAATTCTAGAGCCGTCGTATATAGCAATAGTATATATGATGGTCTTACGGCCGTCGTATATAGTAGGAATATATATGATGGTCCCTTAGCCATCGTATATAATAAGAATATATACGATGGTTCTATAGCCGTCGTAAATTAATAGTCATATAAAGTAAATACGACGGTTGTTGAGCCGTCGTATATTTTTAACGACTTTTACTTTTAAGACGGATCAAAAATCGACGTTAAACACTCGTATATAGTATATACGATGTCTGTTACACTATATACGACGGTTGTAGGGCCGTCGTATATAGTCTTATTTTTAGTAGTGATTGTTGCGTATCGAATCAAGTGAAGATTGAATTTTGAGGTAAATTGTGCATAATGATTGGGTAATGACCCCTCCGAATATAATATCCCTTTTGTGTTTTGTCTCTCTATCAAATTATCAATCATATATAGTTTTTTTTTCTCATAGTCTTGGATAATTACCAAATCACCCCCCTCCCTCTCCACCCCTTTTTTTTTAACCCTAATTTCTCTCTCTCAATCATCAACAAAGTTATAAAAATTGAAAATTTTAATTTTTAAATTATTTCGATTAGATAAACAGATTAATACATATATATATATATATATATATATATATATATATATATATTTACAATTACATCCATATAGTTTTATCACTAGGACAATTTGATCCCTATATATATATTAACTTTTTAACTTCAAATTAAATTGTTTACAATCTTCTTCTTATGAAATTAACTTTTTTTTTTTTTTTTGTAATTCCTAATATATAAAAGAATTCTTAATCTTTCTTTCTTTTTTTTAGTCTACACTAGTAGCAAAAGAAATTAATCACTTTTTTTTTTATGGTAAATACAAAAAAAAAAAAAAAAAAAAAAAAAAAAAAAAAAAATTTCAAAGTTGTATAACTGTGCTTGATGTTTCGACGCGATATGGAGTGATAATTCGGCTAAATTTTGTATATACTTAATCTTAAAGGTTCTTATATATGCATCCAAGTTATAATATTTGAAAATTAATTTAACTATAATTACAATTAATAATTTATATATGGAAGATTTCTAAATGTACGAAATATATTGTAATACTCGTGCCCAAATTGAGAAGGATATTTTCGTAATTTATAAGTTTGGGATCTTAATAAACGACTTAAAAACTCAAGGGACCTATTTTATAATTTTTTATTTCTTATTTTTCAATAAATAGTTAGAAACCCTAGTTATTTTCGATGGGTCTGTCATATTTTACTAATAAGGTTAGAAAGTGAGAGGGGCAAAGCTTTTTCAAATACTGACGAATACGATTTGACGCCTACAATTCCTGTTACAATCAAGGTTAGTAATCTTTTAGATTATTATTAAGGGTTTATTTAGGATCATGTTTTATTGGTATTAAAGATTAAATTTTAAGGATTTAATTACGTATTATTTTTACTATTAGAATTAATTATTTCATTAATTATTATATAATAGAATGTATATGTATATGCTTAGTTGATTAAAAAAAAAAAAAGAAGTAGAAGCGGCAGTACTACTGCCGCAAACTATAGTTTATGTGTATATATATATATTATGTTAATTTATTTTATTATATTGAAATATTTTAACATTATATTTTACGGTTTAAAAATATATTTAATTACTGAATTTATTTTAATATTCTGATTTTCTACATAAATAAATGTATACTGATTTTAAAAAAATTATTCATATTATATATTATTTTTGTTAAATCTTATTTTAGTATGTAAACCTAGATATATTATTTATTTATTTCAAGTATTTTATCAGAAAATAAGTATTTTACTAGTTAACTCTGATTTTGGGGATCTTGTTAGTATAGAAATTAGATATATCTAGTTTAGATATATTAAGGTATAATTGGTAATAAGTATGAAATTATTGTTAAGTAGGTGAAGAGAATTTCTTGAGATCGAGATTATTTGAGTTAAGAAACTTCCAAATTTCAGTGCTTTCGGGACCAAGGTAAGTGGTTTGATCCTTTTCACATATTTTTCTTAAAAGGAGCTTTTTACTAAAAGCTCAGTGACATGTTTTAAACTTTATTTTGTACAATTTCTATTTTGAGTAAAACACATGTTTTGGATTGAATTATTGTTGGCTCATTGTTTCTTGCCTAGAGTACTAGTTCTCGATATACCTGTCCGTCGGTGAGTAGACATGACATTCTGTTTATGTTCCATTATACCTGTCTGTCGGTTAGTAGACATGACATTATGTTTCATGGCCCTCCTGACTGGGAGAAAGTTAGGCTGGATATCCAATAGAGGCATTTAGGAAACTTGAGCCTGCATTGATTTATCCGTTCATATGTTATGTTTAGTATGTTTTCTGATTTGAAACAAAAGTATGTATATTTTCTTAAATTGTGAGAGGATTAAATTACTTACTGGGCTTCATAGCTCATTCCACTATTTATGATTTCTTTTGCAGGTAGTGACAAATAAGTATTTGCTTTTGGTTTTTCAGAATAAAGGTTTTGAGGAAGGATTTTAGTTTCTATTTAGTTACAACTTTAGAATTGTCATTGGATTGTATGATGTTTGGACCCTTTTAAATTTCATGAAATTGTATTTTTGATTTAAGGATTGTTTAAATTTTCTAAGTACTATGTTAGTTTTGAGCCTTGCGTGTTGAGTAGTACCTCAATACGCGGCGTGTCACACTTGGGATTTGGGTCGTGACATATATAGTAAAAGTCAATGGGTACAAGTCAATATATATTTTTCTGATACAAGTATAAATATAAATACAGTGATTTTAGTAAAACAAAAAAAAAAAAAATGTTAAACGAGTATATTATCATGAGCTTACTGATATTTTGAAGTAGTACGTTAACTAAATTAATATATATATATATACTTCAATTTTCTTAAGAGAAAATTATATTTTATTTATAACATTTAATCATTATTATCATGGCTTAAAAAAGATTATAATTTATTCATTATTATGAATTGGTTTACCACTCAACTATTACTAACTGATTTCGTATAATTGAGTTTCTCAGGATATTCTATCAAATATTTCAAAAAAAACGAAAAAAAAATTGTAAAAGTCTTTTTTAGATAAACCTATTAGGACCGTCAAAACACTACCTTAACTACACATTAATATAATATTATCCATTTTGGGTGAAGCCCGCATGAATTTGTTTTTGGGCATCTCACAAAAGGCCTCATACTAATAGAATTAAGTGGACACTTATATTCAAGGTGATCTCTCCTTGAATTTCTGATATGGGACTTGGGTTTGCTACCCCTCCACTCAAACCAAAGGACCTCACAACTCGTGGCCTCCCCTCTTGCGAACTCATTTGATTCGTCTCATCTTGTACCGCCGCTATCACCATGCGGGATCCGCCACCTGAGCACCATAGCGTCAGGAAAACTTTCGATACAAGGCACCACCAAACACGAATCTCCAATTGCGAGGGTATACCGGGGGCGCCTTCCCACATCTCGAACCACATGACTCTGATACCACTTGTTGGGAATTTAAGTTCCTAAATTCCCTCCCAGAATCTACTAGAATTTATGCAGGAAATATTAAAAATAAGAGAAAATAACAACACAAAGATTTAACATGGAAAACTCCCAAAATAGGAGAAAACCCACCAGGTCAACCAAGGCCAAAAGGGAAATCTACTATATGTGAAAATTATTACAATCACACAACTTTCCTTTCTCACACGCACAACCCCATAGGCAGCCACAAAGTTATTACAAGGAAAAACTTTAACTCTCACCTAATGAGAATTTTAACTAGAGTTAAAAATAATTCCTAAAACTTTTAACTGGTACAACTAACATAAGGAGGTTACCCCTCCTTATATAGGTAAGAACCACCTCCTCCTTTCTTTCCACAACCGATGTGGGACAAAAGCAAAGGAGCAAAACCCAACAGATTGTTGCGCATGTGAAGATTGAATTTTGAGGCAAATTGTACTGGCTGATCGCACAAAACATTTCACCAAAATTCTTCTTTACTCTTGATCTTCAGAAGAATGGTCATATAGAAGCTCAACAGATCCATTCAAGTAATAACTTAGCAAATTTGTTTACACAAGGATTATTGACAACATTTGAAAAATTAGTACATCAACTTGGAATGTGTCGACTCAAAGATCTTGCATAACATTTCATTAGAGGAATTGTACAAGGGAAGGTGTACTCTTTTTCCTTCATTAGGTTTTTTTTTCCACGCGATTTTTTTCTAGGAAGATTTTAATAAGGCGTATTTCTTGTATAATTGATATTCAAGGGGGAGTGTTATAAATTTATTTAATTAATAAATATCCTTTCCTAATCTCTTAGAAACTCTTGATTGTTTATATACTTCAAAGTCTCCACGTCAGCATCTATAAATATGACATTTATTCCTTTTGATAAGATTAATGACAATATACTCTCTCTTCTCTCTGTTTTGTTATCTAATTTCCCTTTTATTTATAACAATTCGTTTATATTAGCTTATTATTATTATATTTTTTTTATTGTTAGACATTTTATTAGCGCTAAGTGTAATTAGCAAAAGTGTAATTAAGAAGGAAATATTAATAAAATTGTTGAATAATTTATCCTCTTGTAAATTTTGTGGATTATTTATTTTTATTATATTTGTTTGTATTAAATTATTATTATTTTATTAGTCTTTAATAAAAGTAATATGTATATAAAATAATGTGAATTTGGAAAAGAATAAGAAATTAATGGTTTAAATTAAATTTAATTTTGCAATAAAAATTGATAATAAATTTGAAGCTATTTAAAAGTGGTTTCAAATTTTAAAATATAATAATGGTCCTAAATGTGATTACAATACAATGTATAAATTTGACCAATTTTGGAACTAAATTTAGAATATCATAGGATTAAAACCCAATTTGGTCCCTGAACTTTCACCAAATTGACAATCGCATACTTAAATTTACTTTTCTGTCAATTGCATATTTGAATTAGAAAAATTGGGGTCAATGTCACCCTCCCTAACAGTTCCGTTGAGGGGTGCCGTTAATTTGCTAGTGTGTTATACCCGAGCTGGCGTGGCATGACACGTGAAATCCACGTGTCATCCACGTAATGCAAGTAAAAAAAAAAAAAAAAATTTACCCCAAATACCAAATCAGACTTACCCTAACTTCCAAAGCTCGTTTCCGCCGATAAGGGTGAAAAAGAGAAGGAAAAGGAAGAAGGCAAACACACGAGGAATGCCAACCATGTAATGGGTCACCTTAATCCTCCAAACCGGCAAGCTGAAGGCTCAATTTCAAGCCCACTGTAGTAGTGGTACATCGCAATCGTTGTTTCGCGAAGGAAAGTCTTAACGAGCTTTGCCACCACGAGCCCGGCACGCGACCACCCAATCCTCTGTCACCTACTACTGGCGACGACTTTTTCTTACGTCAGCCTCCGCCTTAACCTCAGTTTTGCTTCCTATCCTAACTTACGTAATAGAACTATGAGCTCACCTCCATTCGAGGATCCTGCTGCCCGCAGGAATGAAGAATCCGAGCCGGAACCCCTGTCCATAGATTCGCCCTTAGCATATGGGAATTCATGTAAGCTTGATGAAGAAGAAGAAGATATTGAGTCCGCGGAAATAGACGAGGGAGATTACTCTATAATTCCACCTCTCTTTTAAGAAATTGTGGCTTTTTATGGGTTTGGGATTTTTTATGAGCATAGGTTTTCTGGATCCAGGTAATTTAGAAGGGGATTTACAAGCCGGCGCTATTGCGGGGTACTCGTTGTTGTGGTTGTTATTGTGGGCGACTATAATGGGCTTATTGATCTAGTTGTTATCAGCCAAAGTTGGGGTGGCGACAGGTAGGCATTTGGCGGAGCTTTGCAAGGAAGAGTATCCCTATTGGATGGGGCTTTTGTTATGGTTTATGGCCGAGGTAGCCTTGATCGAAGCTAATAATCTAGAGGTGATTGGGAGTGCTATAGCTATTCAGATACTTAACCGTGGTGTGTCGCCAAATATGGGCTAGCGTTCTAATTACTGCTTCCGATTGGTAAAGGTTTAATCTCTTTTCTTTTCTAACACGATTTAAAGTCAAATGGTTTAGTTGAATCTTCTTTGTGGTTTTGTTGTTTGTCTAAACTTTAGAGCTCAAGTTTGATGTGATCCAGACTTCGAGACATGGATGGCATTTGTAGTAGTTGGCATTAAACGTGTGTTTGCATTTGTAAATTTTTTTTTTTTTTTTTATTTGCATGATGTGGATGACACGTGGATTCCACATGTCGTGCCACGTCAGCTCGGGTATGACACGCTGGCGAGTTAACGGCACCCCCTCAACGGAACTGTTAGGGAGGGTGACATGGACCCCAATTTTTCCAATTCAGGTATGCAATTGACAGAAAAGTAAATTCAGATATGCGATTATCAATTTGGTGAAAGTTCAGGGACTAAATTGGGTTTTAAGCCGAATATTATATGCAACTATCCCAAATAATTTGGAACAAAAAAAAAAATGGTCTCATATAGTTGTCACCAACCCTATAAGAATGGATATTTATTTTGATCCCAAATTTTGTTAGTCACATTATTTGAGACCATCTTAAGGATAAATTTGATGGTTCCAAATTTGTATTTTTCTTGTAGTGGATTTGGAATATTATATATACATATATATTGTTTAAAATATTTCAGAAGTTTATTATTATTATCATTGTTGCAGATGATAGTAAGTGTCCAGTATCTAATAAAAGAGAATGGTTATATATATTTTTATCTTTGTAGGCATGCAACACATCCTACAAAAATAATACTTCTTAATCAGATTTTGTCCAATATCTTTGTAGAAAATGGTTAATTATTTCAATATTTATTTTGAAATATAAGTATTTCAAAAAAATATATAATTATTAAACTCAAAATTATTTTTATCTTTTAACAAGTTTAAAAATATAGATTTTCTATTATTTTTACATATTTTATTAAAAATAAAACCCTAATTAAATCCAAATTCCAAATGGAACTACTATGTCTATATGTATATGAGACCCTATTTTGTTTGTATAGTAATATTATTGTTGTAGATACTGTCAAGATATTTCTCTTCAATTGCTAAGTTTTATACTTTGATAATCATGCCTTCTTACTATTTTAACGATTCCAAATTCTACTGTTATTCTCCAGACAATTGATGCAGACGATTGCTTGACGAAAGAAAAATTTATCTTTTACTTCATTGTTAAAAATACATATGAATACTACCATCGTGAACAAGAACATGGGGAAATTACGAGATGAATCCAAGAGAACATTGTGGGTATTAGTAAATTACAGGGGGAATGGGGGCAACGTGGACTAAGAGGAAAATTGTAGTCCCAAGTCCCAACAGCTATATTTTATCTCACCAATTGTTTTCCCTATTGGTAATATATTATATTCATAGTAGCAGCTGTCTATTCAAGGCATGGTGACGTCCTCCTGTCCCTCAACCCCTCAACCTCTGGAGATTTTTCTATTTCTACTATAACATGGAAACTAATAACTTCAGGGTAGGAAAGAGAACTGATTGTGCTGATATTTGGCTCTCCAAGAATGTTGAAACTATGTTCCCGCTTAAACCCCGACCACAAACTACAGGCCATTTTGCTGCAATGAATTATTTGGATATATATATACATACTTAGATATAAACTTCGCCATATGCGAAGTAAATATTAAGTCCAATTAAACACGGAACACCTATCAAAGCATAGTTTAGTTTAAACTGTTATCAACTTCCAGACCTTCGTAGAAAAGTAAGGAATATGTTGAAAAAAGTTATTAATGTTTCCACAAATCTACTTGAACTATTTGCTCAATCGATTGAAGAAGAAGTTGCTCCTTTGGTAAATAATCTAGTTTTTAATTATATCAAGCGCAAGTATTCTAATTCATGTCGAGATTAAGATGGTGGAGTGTATATTTTTGAGATAAATGAAGATTAGATCAATTGAAGATATATTTTGAAAATTTTATAACATCTTTTAACACATTGTCTAAGATAAGACATCTTGTCAATTTGATTAACTTAAAAAACTAGTCGTAATTATTTTTATATATTCTTCTTATGAATTTAATATTTTTTGTTATTCCTAATATATATATATATATATATATAAAAGAATTCTTAATCTTTCTTGAATACTAGCGGCAAAAAAAAAAAAAAAAAAAAAAAAAATGAAAGGAAGGAAAAAAAAAAAAAAAAAATCTCAAAGTAGTATTATTGTGCTTGATGTTTCGACATGATATGGAGTGATAATTTGGCTAAATTTTGTATATACTTAATCTTAAACGTTCTTATATATGTATCCAAGTTATAATATTTGAAAATTAATTTAGCTATAATCACAATTAATCATTTATATTAATTAAACTATATAAATTAAAATTCAATATGTCTGAAAATTATAAAGATGTAAAATATAAATACAAAAAATATATATAATAATAGACTAAAACTTTTAAGCTAAAAATTTTTCTTTCTAAGAAATTAGAAAATAAAATAATAAAAAATAAATTCATGTTATTTTGTTTTAAGTGATCCAGATTTTGGGTCTCACACAATGATTCAAATTAATGTTGAGATTATAAGATTGTTGCGCATGTGAAGATTGAATTTAATTTGAGGCAAATTGTACCCGCCGCAAGTGGGATATATACATACATATATATATATATATATATAATTTAATGTGTACTATATATAGTAGTTATTATTATTATTATTATTGAGAAGTAGTAGTTTTTATATTATTAATCATCTTAAGTTTAAAGATCGAAATTTATGATTATGTACAAATTAATTTTTAATTAAAAAGTAATAATAAATTATATTAATCAAATTATATAAATTAAAATTTAATAATGCTAAAAATTATAAAGTTGTAAAATATAAATAAAAATACAAAAAATATAATTATATAGATTAAAACTGAAAATGGATGTTATATATATTGAATATAATGCAAAATTCTGTACATTACAAATGGATGTACAATAAATCCTGTCAGACTTTGGAGTTCTTCCGGGAACAGCTCAGCTAAAGTGTCCAAAGATGCAGCAATAGCCGACATGGAAGGATGATAGAACGATAATTCATGGGATAAAGAATTAATTGCTTCAAGAAGCTTAGGCACTGCAGTTTGAAAGCTATTAGTTAGACAAGTGTTTGAAATGTTTTATCCTTAATTTCCTAGAGGCAATTTGGAAATGTTTTTTATGTATATATATATACTAGTGGTATGTTTCGCCCCGTGTGGTACGAAGAATACCAAAAGTTATAGTAAAAAAATATATATATATATATATGATACTTTATTTTTAAATGAAAAATATTAAAACTTTATAATTTTATTTATTTTGTTGTAATATTGTTATTGAATTTTATAACAATTTAATAGTTATATGAGATGTCAAAACATTTTATAAAATTTTAGAAAAATTAGCCAAAAATAAAAAATAAATTTGAATGAGCACATTATTATAGTTATTAAATCTACAAGAATTAATAAATATAATATTCATTATCAATTATAATAAAAATAATTAATTCAAATAAATTTTCAATTTCTTTAACCATTATGAATTTGAATACGTACTCATAGGACATATATTTTGTTAAAATGTTAGAATTTCTCAATAATAATAATAAATAATAATGTAAATCGGAGATACATGCAATGTAAATGAAAAAATATAAAACTGTTAAAGAAGATCATAATATAAATTAAAGAGATCAATCTAATTTTGAAACTCAAAATTTGCTTTTTTCCTTCATCAATTTTCTACTTTTATATTATTTGCAAGAGAATAAATACATTAAATAAATCAAGAAAGAAAGTTAAGCAATTTTTTCATTAGCTTGAATAAAATTTCTTTAAGATATTTGAATTAATTATTTTAGAAAAAAAAAAAATGAAAGAATTGGTATAGATGAAAAAAAATAAGGTCTAAAAATAAAAATTGAGAGAAAAATGAAAAGTCGTGAAAAAAATATAATATTTTAAAAATTCTATAACGAAAGGGCAATAATTAATTAAAGTTCGAAATTAAAATATTATTTTATTTTTTAAAAATTTTGAGACACTTTTATAAGTGATGCTGCTACCAATTAAGCCATGTATTCTTGACATAAATTGAAATATCAAT
>JAXGGT010053424.1:0-10474 GCA_035583425.1 Marsdenia floribunda
AAGTTGTGTTTTATATCTCACAACTTTATCTTTCTTATTTTGCACAAATACTCATTTGTACCCTATGAGTATGACATTTTCAGGTGTCCGGATTACGAGTCCAAAAACTTCACATTTTTCAAGTGAGTTTAATTATGTGTCAACTGCATCCTTCTTGAATATAGTCAATTGCATCTACGTCGATACTTGTCGACGGATGTAGATTTATGATCACCGTTAACATTCACAATTGCTAGCATTATATTACTTATAAAAATATTTTCGACAAATATTTCTTTTTGGTTTAATTGTTGTCCATAAAGACATAAGTTATTGAGATCTCATCATTCTTCTCTTTTACAGTATTTTCAGGTACCTGAACTTCTTCTGGAGTTATTCTATTTGTTATGTCTCTAGACTCTTCTAGAGTATCAATATGAGTTCATTGAGAAATATGTTTTCCCTTTCTTTTGTGGGGATTCTTATCTTAGAACCAATTAGTCTACCATGCTTCTGGCATGCCATAGACTCTTTTTTTTTTTTTTTTTTATTTCCATGATATATTGTTCTATCGGAACATTAATCCATACGAAAAATTTGCATCTGCTATATGTGACTTAGTCACTTTCTTTAGGTCAGTAAATATATCTGACAGTTTGTATTGTATAATGAGATTATCTTTTAAACTTCAAGTTCACATTTTTTTTTTGTATGGTGATCAAAATATTTACAAAATTATCAAGCTGCATTTTTGTTTCTCCCCCTAATATTGGAAATTATGATTTATTAGAATTGTAAAAAAGATCTCTAATATCTCTTATGATAGGAGAATCAAATCTAGAATATATTCCCAATCTCCTTTGAAAACTCGTCTTTGTGCGTTGTGGTGGAGTCATATATCGCACATTCAAATAATTCTAAGACGAAAAATATTTGGTTACTGACCATTAGCCAATTGTAAATATGGAGAATTTATAATAATTTTTAGCTTTGATGTGCACAAGTGCTGCATACAAAATTGCATAGTCCCAAGTAGTAATGGGAAGTTTCATTCTCATAAGCAATGTTCTAGCTATTATTTGAAGTCATATAATAAATATTTAGCTAACCCATTTTTTGTATGAACATGAGTTGCAGGATGTTCAATACTTATATCAATTGATTTATAATAGACATTGCATGCTTGATATGAATATTCACCAGCATTATCAAGATGTATTGATTTAATTGTATTATCTGAAAATTGTGGTTCTCACAGCCTTATAATTTGAGCAAGTAATCTCGCAAGCTCCAAGTTGCGAGTTGATAACAAACATACATGAGACCATCTACTAGATGCGTCTATTAGGACCATAAAATAGCAAAATGATCCGCATAAAGGATGAATGAGGCCACATATATCACCTTGAATTCTTTCCAGAGATGTTGGAGATTCAATTGCAACTTTAGCTAGTGATGACTTAATGATTAGTTCGCTTTGAGAACAAATAGCACATGAAAATTCCTTTGATTGAATAATCTTCAGGCTTTTCAATGAGTATCCATATGAATTTTCAATAGTTCTTCGCATCATACTTGAATTGAGATGTCTAACTAGTCATGCCAAATAGTAAAATTTGAGGTATTTCTCCTCTTTAATTCTCTATATATATATATTAAAAGTATATGCTCATGAAAGTGGATGATATTAGGAAATAAATAAAAATAAAAAAGGTATCGCATTGAATTTTGATATATATATATGTATAAATCCTTTTGAAGATCATGAGTAGAGAAGAATTTTTTATATCACTAAAAGGTATCGCATTTTAATTTTATTTGTGGACTCTTTCCATCGCCGATTAGGTGATAATTCTCCCTTCCAGATCTTCAAAGTAGTTACTCACATTCAAATGAGTGACATCAATACTAACATTATCCAAATTATAATCAAGATCACCATAATTGACCTTAGCATTTTTATCTTTCCTTTTAAGGGATGTTTGATAAAGATCAGTCAAATGTTTTGATGTACTACAAATACGAGCCCAATGGCCTTTTATGTTACAGCGATGACAAGCGTTTTCAAATTTCTTGATAGATTTTCTTTCTCCACTTGTGCCTTCTTGAAAAACTTGTGATTTTTCTGTATTATTGTTCCACTTCTAATGGTAAGACACATATCTATGACTTCAGCCATTATTATTCGTTACTATCGCATTCTCTTCATGGAAAGAGAGTAGAACCAATAGGATAAGTTAAAAGATAAATAAAATATGAACTTTCACTTCTGGTGATTGTAAATATTTGGTTAAATTTATAATGACCTCTTCTGGGATCATATATCATAACAATATTCATACATTTTTGTTGATATTGTCGTATCTTTATAATACTATATTTTAAGAGAACGATCATCTTTTGGTGGCAAAAAATTTCTTATAATATCTTTCGACTATCTTTTGGTAGTCGAATATTTTCTACAACTATTTTAGTCGAATCTTTCTTACGACCATCTTATGGTGGTTGAATCAATTGGGTCCTTTATATCCCATTTTTTATTTGGAACGACAATGTCTACTAGACATGTCTTTAATCATTATGATATTGTCTACTAGACATATCTTAATTAGATGCATCTCAGCATCTAATATTCATGAAAAATAAAATTTTTTTGGTAACTTTGAAGAGCCACAAATTTGTTATAAAAATAAAATTACATACCTTTTTTATTCTTCCTGAGTCAAACCCCAAATTTTAGAATCTTGGATCAAACTTCAAACTTCTTGATAAAGTTCTCATGGTGGTACGGTAGAGACTCATGAAAAACTACTACTAAACTATTCATACAAAATTATTAAATAATATACAAAAACTAATGATAGAGACTCGTGCTGATAACGTGTTATAAAACTAATTATAAAAGAGATGAAAAAGAGAGAAAGATAGAGAGAATATATTGCTCTTGTATTTCATTCATCAATCGATAATAGTCCTACAAGTCTTCTATTTATAGAGATACAACTGTAGAGACTTAAAAGACTTAAATACTATGAAGTAAAGAAGTCAAGAGTACATGAGAGTCTATCATGGATAAAAAATTAGGAAGCAAATAAGTAAATAGGACATAGGAGTCTTCAATGGATATTCATATAATAAATATATTTATAACATATATATATAAACTACAGTTTGCGGCCGTACTGCTGCTTCTTCTTTACTGTATATACATATATACAGTAAATACTCCACAAAACGTATATATAATTAAACTATACACAGCCGCCCCGCATTCTCATTGTATAAAAAATTAACAAAATAATTAATTTGAATAATAAAACAATGCGTAATTAAATTCTTAAAAATTTAATCTTTAATTCCAATAAAACATGGTCCTAAATAAAAATTAAATAATAATCTAAAAGATTACTTGATTGTAACAGGAATTGCAAGTGTTATTATGATTATCAAAACTTTTACCGATATTGTAAAAAGTTTTGCCTCTTACGCTTTCTAACCAGGCCTATCAACGAGTCTAATCGGGTCCGGAACTACTAGTTCTGTACTCGAACCCGAGAATATATTTTTGGATCCGTACCCTGCCCGATATTTGTCGGATCCAAAAAATTTATAACCATACTCGACCTTATCGGGTCTCGGGTCCGAACCGGGTATACGCTACCTGAAATTTTTTTTTTTTTTTAAAAAATAATTTAATTATTTTAAATTGAATATTTATATTTAAATGACTTATAATATAATTTATATTATTATAATAAGTTATAATATTTAAAATATAATTTACTTGTATTAACAATTGAAAATTCATACAAATTAAATTATAAATTAAAATATATTGTTCTAAAAATTATCAAAGTTGTGAAAAAGAATATAAAATTAAAATTGAAAAAAATAATATAAAATAAATGATAAAATGTATATAAAAACTCAATATATTTCTATTAATTTAATAAAAACCTCTTACAAATACTTTAACATCATAATTATTATAATATATTTAATTTAATATATTTAATTTTTAAAATTTTTGGATCAAGTATTTATCGGGTACGGTATTTATAGTTTCGTACTTGGACTCAATTAATATTTAATTTTTGGGTACGGGTATAGAAAAGCTAGACTCGTACCCGGTGTTTTTATGATCGGGTCCAGGTAGAGTCCAGGTATTTTGGACCCATTGACAGGCTTATTTCTAACCCTATTTATTGATATGATAGACCTATAAAAATAACTAAGGTTTTCGCACATTTGAAAAAATAATAAATAATAAATTACAAAATAAGTCCCTTAAGTTTTTAAGTTGTTTATTAAGATTCTTAAACTTATAAATTATTGATAATTACCCATGATTTGGTCTTGACTATTACACTAAATTCATGTTGTAGGTTTAATTTGTCCAGCCGTTAGATAACAATTAAGAACTGTTGAACAAGCTCGGCCATGCATCCACTGGTTCTCCAAATTGGTAAGCTATTAATGAAGAAGCTTTCACTCTTTTCATGTTTTCATATGTTTATTCACAGTGTCCAGGAATGGTAACGGGACGAGGATTTACGGGGGACTCCTCCATTTTTATTCTTTACGGGTAATTGTTTTTACATTCTTGGGTATAAGAGATCACAGTGGGGATTTTTCACAGCTTTATTTCTTATTAAATTTTTCATTTTATATTTTTAATTAAATTGTTGATAAAAAAAAAAAAATGAATCTATAAATTTCGTAAAATAAAAAATAAAATATTTACAAATTTTTTAATATAATATTTTTTTTAAAAAAAATTAAAATTATAAAATTAAACTTTAAAATAAAATAAGAAAAAAAAAATATTTCTAACCTTTTGACATAGAGATAGGAATTTTTTTACTAATTCATATAAAAATAAAATTATAAATATTATTGAATTAGAATTTTGTAGAACTCAAATTTTAAAATGGTTAATTATGAAAACATATATTTATAAATAATCATATTTTATGTATATAATAAATTTAATATGATGATTTATAACTATTTATATAATATATATATATATAATTTTTTCATATTAAATATTTACATGAAATTTTTAAAATTGAATCATTATATTTATTCAAAAATATTAATAATATGGTATTATGAGTTTATAATCTTGTAATTGGGATGTCATATTTTAAAAAAAATACAATTATTATATTAATATAATTTTATTTTTATAAAATATAGAATTAAAAAATTGAATATTATGGTTATTGTTTAATTAGTTTGTAACCAATTTAGTATTTACCAAATAATTTTATTTTTAAAAAAATTCAATAATTATCATGATAGTTATGAATTTATTATAAGTATATATGGTATATATAATTAAAAAAGTATATATTATATCTATTATTTTATTAATATGTATCTAATTTAATATTTACTAAATAATTATTATAATTTATTTTTAAATTTTAAATAATTAATTATTGTGATTGATATAATATTTTATTTTTATTATAAATATATAATTAAAAATATTATATATGTATATATATATATATATTTTGGGCGGGGACGGGGATCAAAGGTTAATACCATCCCGTTTTCATCCCCGATTTTTTCTTTCGGGGGAATCACCATTCCCATCCCTGAACCTGGTTAAAGTGGAGATTTTTCAGTCAAAACAGGGTTGAAATACCTGTTTCTCATCGGGTATGGTTTTAATTTCCATCCCTAACAGTGTCACCCTTCTTGATTTTCAATTTTTCTTCCTCTTCTACACATACATAGGAAGCTGATGACAACTTCGACTTTAAACGATAATTGTATCGATCGATATTCCTCATTCAGTTTATCCATCTTCAAGCGCAAAAGTATTCAAGAAATTTTTCCAACCCAAAAATTAGAAAGTATTAAGAAGGCCGTCTCATCAGTACCCTCTACTCTCCTAAACATTAACATTATTTCTTTTGGGACTCAAATTCGCCAAAAAGCAGCTGAACCCATGGTTCAGAGTTGCAGTATCGATAACAGTATTGGACGTCACTGATTCATATTGGTATCAGTGACTCGCCCGATTTTTTATATATTATATTACAAAAAATATAATTTTTCCTTTTATAAATATAAAAAAATAAAATTATAAATAATACATTAATTTTAATACAAGATAAATGATGATAATGAACGTGAAATGCCTCTTTTTTCCTTTGGTCAAAATTTTGTACATAATTTCTTTCATTTCTTTAGAAACACGTGAATATGCTTCTACTTGTCCAAATATGTGAGCAAGATGTTACTTTATTATTGTAATACCTCAATGAGTTATTTTACCACAATAGTTGCATTTTGAAATTTTAGTATCACCACTAATAGTAGCATGTTCTCATCAAATATCTTTTTTCGTGAAACATTTTCTAAATTATATATAGAAAAGATAATATAAACAAGAAAAAAATTAATAGATAAATTAAATGATAAAAAAAAGTATAGTTCAAATAAAATAAATAAAGATTAAATTTTAAATGAAAAAATTATATATATATATATATATTAGAAAAGAAGATATAAACAAGAAAAAAAAATAGTAGATAAATTAACTGATAATAAAAATATAATTTAAATAAAATAAATAAAAATTAAACATTAAATGAAAAAATAATATATATATATATATATATTAATAAAAAAAGAATATTTTTATAGATGTATCATATCAAATAAGCCATAAAATTAGGCTTATAAAACTAAAGCCTAATTTGTTAAGCCCATAATAACACCGTTTCAGTATCAACTTAAACAACGAGAAGCTGAAGCTAGTTTCCCACAGTAAAGACCATAAACAAGCATAAAAGCATACATAGCCCATATAACAAAGTCTAGTAAACAGAAAAAGCCCATCAACTCCTCGGCCTTGTAGGTATATTACAATTTAAAAATACTACAAAAGGCAAGATATTAATATTAATAGATAATTAAACTCCATATATAATCATCATCATTTTAAATTATCTTAATGTATATATATATATATATATTAAACTAATTAAAGAACAATGGACATAAATAAATTGGAAATAAATATAAAGTATATTGACAGAAGCAACTTAATTGACCATGTGCAATATATAAAAACAATTACAATTATACTTAAATATTAAAGAGTAAAGCAAAATAAAGCAATACTTAAATATTGTAGAGGTGACTTAGCCAACTATGTAGTGAATAATAAAGATAAAATATAAAATTATAACATTATTTATATAATAATAACATATAATATATATAGATATCTATTATTATATAATATAGTGTATATATAATTACATATACAATATATATATATTTATGTAATATAATGTATAATATAACTACATATATAATAAATATAGGGCAAACTATCCCAACAACACCTGAACTTTCTACAAATTCATGTTTAGCACCTGAACATTTTTTGTTCAGCTTTGACACTCGAACTTTTTTTTTTTTTTTTTGTTTAAATCTTGCACTACCGTCAGTAAGTGCCGTTAATGTTATGTTATTTTGACTTTTTTAAGAGTATTTTTGTAAGTGTTGACTTTTAAATTTGTAATAGGATTTAATCATAATAACTATAAAATTTTAGGGACTATTATGCAATTTATTTTAGTTTGTTTTCTTCTTCTTCTTTTTGATATTTTGCAGCCCTAGTCGCTGCTCACCCCGCCTAATGACCTAAGGAGCACGTTGACCTTTTTGAATCCTCAAAATTCTTGGAATAATTGTAGGAATCATACTGAAATGTTTGAGGAAGGCTGACATTATTGTCAGATCCCAATAGTCTCCTAAACTCAGATCTGACCTTGTAGAAGACGTGCCTCCAGCTGCCCTTGTTTTGACAGCCTATGGCAGCCGTTTCTTCTTTGTTTAACTCCAGATCTCTGGCGAAGGTGGGTTTACGAGAGAGGACACAGGCTAATCCCCAGTCCCACCACCCCCTGATGGAACCCTCGGCATATTACCCCATCGAAGACACAGATTTGGATCGGTGGAAGGAAGCCCAGTTGGAAGCACCAGGGTATGAAGAGGAGGAGTTGGAGATGGGGTGCATTTGAATCTTCAGGGAGAGAGATGAAAGCCTTCTCCGAATGCGTTGTCCCCGCGGGCGGTTGTTCAATTGATAATCTGAAGGTCGTGACAGTGGAAGGGCTTGCTTGCCCTGAAAGCTTTGGAAAATAGAACTCATGATCTTCTGCTTCTGCAACTACTTTTCACTAGCACTATTTATGTGTGTGAGAGAAAGAAAGAGAGAGAGAGTAGTAAATAGAGGGAGAAAGAGTTGAGCTGTTCCTAATTCTACTTCTACTTCTGGGCTAGAGAGAGAGAGAGATTGAATGGGAAGATAATGAAAGAAGGGTTATTTTCAGGACCTATCCCTTGATTAGATAAAGCGGCGGCGGGGGGTGAGCAGCGGCTAGGGCTGCAAAATATCAAAAAAAAAAAAAAAAAGAAGAAGAAAACAAAACCCTAAAATAAATTACGTAATAATCCCTATATTTTTATAGTTATTATGATTAAATCCTATTAAAAATTTAAAAGTCAACATTTACAAAAGATACCCTTAAAAAAAGTCAAACTAACAGAACATTAACGGCACTTACTCGTGGAAGTAGAAGATTTGAACAAAAAAAAAAGTTTGAGTGTCAAAGCTGAACGAAAAAAAGTTCAAATGTTAAACCTGGATTTAGAGAAAGTTCAGATGTTGTTGGGATAGTTTGCCCTATATATACATATACAATATATATATATATATATTTATATAATATAATGTATAAGATAACTACATACAAATATATATATATATATATATATATATTTCATTCTCATGATATATTTATATATATGTATAATGCATTGCATAATAGATAATTACAAATATAATAAATATATCTATACATATAAATATAGATATATTATGATATGTATATAATTACATATAAATTTATAAAATGATATAATATATATAATTAATAATATACTATGTATATTATATTTATATATAAATATAGATATATTGTCATATAATATAATATATAATATAGGTATATCTTTACCAAAAAAATATACATATATATATAGATATAGCTTTTTCTGCTACAAAAAAAGTTGGTAGATTTGACGCCTACCAAATACGACTGTCAAAAACCGTCGTATTTGGACCACCAAATACGACGGTTTGCACCCAACAGTCATTTTTGATAATTTTTTGAAAAACATTCTAGTCTAAAATGACAGTTTTGTAAACCATCGTATTTGAGTCAGCAAATACGACGGTCATTGTGACCAAATACGACGGTCATGTAAGTGTCGTATTAAGTTAAGCAAATACGACACCTCGTTTGAGCAAATACGGCGGCTACAAAACGTAGTTTTTGCTCAAAATATAAGTTTATAACATCTATCAATATTCATATAATATCGGATTGGCTTCAAATTTTGTAGATTTTATTTTTAATATATTTCTAATAAATGGAATGGTTGGATTAAATATTTGATTTTTATAAAATAAAAAAATGTGTATATTTCGGTATTAAAATTACAAAAGTAAATGGATGACACACTAAATAGTATCGGATTGGCTTCAAATTTTGTAGAGTTGTTTTCTAATATATATTTAACAAATCTAACGGTTGAATTAAAATTTTGATTTTGTAAAATAAAAAATATTTGTATATTTAAATATTAAAATTACAAATGTAGAAAGATGACATATGAAGTAATATCCGATTTACTTCAAATTTTGTAGGTTTAATTTTTATCATATGTTTAACAAATCTAACGATTAGATTAAAATTTTAATTTTTGTAAAATTAAAAAAAATGTGTATATTTCGATATTAAATATAGAAATATAAATAAATGACACTTGAAATGATATCAGATTAAATCAAAATTTTGTATTTATGACTAATTTATATCAATGATTATATCCAACGGTCGGATTAATTATTTAATATATATAATAAGATGTTCCTTATATAATACTTATAGACGTATATATCGTAACTTACATTAATGAAATGTTATATTTAAATATATGAAATTATAATTTTTTTTTATTATTAGTATCAAATTATATATATAGTGATTATTATATTATTTAAGTATTTAAAAATCATTTATATAATAAAATATACCTTAACCCTAAACCCTAAAATATCCTAAACCTTAAATAATTTTTTTTAAATTTTTGACTCAAAAACGATGGCCCAACCCAACCAAAAACGATAGTCGGGTCGTTATTTTTGGCCCATTATTTAATTTCTTTTTTTAAAAATGGCGGCGGCCAAAATTTTTTTTTTTTTTTTTTATTTTTTATTTTGAGCCCATACACAATGGCCTGACCCAACCAGAAACGACGGTCAGGCCGCCCTATTAGGCCTATTATTAATTTTCAAAAATCGTGGCCCAGTTCCAATGGATCTGTCAGGTCGGTCGGTCGGTTCGGGTCATTTCGAGTCGGGCTGGTCGCTTATTCCAGAACGTGGGAAATTTTT
>JAXGGT010053435.1:0-10474 GCA_035583425.1 Marsdenia floribunda
TTCTTGCATTCGCAGACTAAAGAGACGTTGTTTCAGGAGCAATTTGTTGGTTAAGGACTTCGTCATGTAGAGACTTTTGAGTTTTAACCATAGACCAGAAGCAGTTTGCTCTTCAGCGACTTCAGTGATGATGTCGTCTGCAAGGCACAACATGATTGTTGAGTGTGCCTTCTCCTCCAAACTGGCCATCTCAGTAGTTTCAGAACTCGCTGCTTTCCTGTCAGCGGTGCCCATAGCCCTTGTTGCTTTAACATAGCTCGCATCTTGATCTACCATAGACTGAAGCTGTTTCTCCCCGTAAACTTGTTGATCTTCACGTTCAAAGCAGACATCTTTCTCACCAGATCACAAACCCTAATTAAACCCGAGCTCTGATACTAGTTTGTTATAACGGATGTGAGAAGAATAACAAAACAGTAAATAATCAACACACAGAATTACGTGGTTCACTATCGATGAGATAGCTATGTCCACGGGCAGAAGAGAGATCAGATTTTTTATTCAAATGAGGAGCGAATTACAAAATACAACAGTTGAAACTAGGTCAGATGTAACAGAGTTTATATATGACTGTAAGAGACAAAAATTACAAAACTGCCCCTAAACTGATGTGTACCATGAGACCCCCGTGAATGGCTATTGACCCCAACATAAATTGATTCAAGGCATAATTAACAAACATGTTTCAAGAGAATGAAGATATTATAATAGATGTCAGGGACATGATAATAGATCTTCGCAAGTCACTCAAAGAAGAGGCTTGTTCTCTAGCTCGAGAAACTGTGGAGGTATATTACTTTCCCTAGTATGAATTCAATTCCTTACCATAGTGAGCTAATGTTGTCCTATCTAAGTGCCAAGAGTACCATCACAAGGTGGCGCCAAGTACACCATATTCTTTCCAAAATATTTTTAATCTCAAAAGATATTTTCATCTTGAAAATATTCTTCATTATTGAGTCACAGACAAAATATCTTTACTTTTAAACTAAAATCTTAAGAGGGAATGTTTCTTGGAGGATAAGAAGAACACTGAACACAAGAACTAAAAAATTCTCATCTCTCCTAGTGGAAAAGAGGATGAATTTTCTATGAAAAATACTCTAAGTAATAAAACTCAATTTTCTTGCTTTCTGTAATTTCAATCCTAGAACTAGACCATCCACTAAAGGAAAAAGAACTTTAAACTGAATGAAAAATCTTGATTCTACTTCCATTATGTTCATCTTCCCATCTTGAACATCTTTTTTCCTTCATGTTCTACACCCTTACAGTTGGGATCTTGCTTTCCTGATTAGATTCTTTTTATTCGTTCTTACCTGAGAGGAGATTAATTTCCTATATGATTTTTACACCTAACGTCATATGGACACCTATCGTGTAAGAGGAATGAGAACAAGATGATCTACTCAAACTTCTACACCAACTTCAATTGGAAAGTTGGAATTACCTCCTCAGATAATCCCATTCTCAACACCAAGCGATTCAGAATTGACAATGGATGGTATTCTAGAAAAAAAAAAAGAAAAGAAAAAGAAACACATGCTCCTCCATCAAATCCATAGAATAATGATGAAAAGTCTAAAGACATTGATGAAGAATGTAACAGAACAATGGAACATGGACTATAAATGGCCTTCATTTTATCTCATTTCAATAATTAAATAAGTTCCTCAGACATAAAGAGGTTCAAGATCAAAGAAAAGAAGATGCTAATTAAAACAATGAACTTCCAAAATTCTTTTACCATCCCAGGGACAAAACTAACTTCAAACATGACCCTCCCCATAACAACTGTAACATCAACAAGATAACACACTAGTGCTCAATTCAGTAAGACCTTAAGGTAATCGTCCTCCTTTAACTAAAAACATCATTCAGCTTGATTCTATGAATGTTTATCATCCTTCAACTATAGTCGATCCTAGTCAAGGCCATAAGATTATGAATGCTACCCTTCCCATTGAAATTGAAAACTAGATCAATGATATGTACACTCAACTACAACATCTTATCCCTAGATTTTGAACACCATCTACACCATGGAAAATAATTTCTTCCAACCCCCTAAAATCTGAATACCAAACATTACACCACGTCGATGTTTATGTACATTATTGATGATTCCTTATTATTTAATTTTTTCCCAGTACCTTATCGGGACAAGCTCTAGACTAGTTTACATCATTATCATTCAATAGTATTGACAATTTTCATCAGCTTTGAACATTATTCATACAACATTTGCACAACCTAAGGCAAAGACATGATGGGTAATTCTCACCGTATTTGAAGAGATTCACCGAAGAAACCTTGAATATGTACAATTGCACTAAGGCAACATATATTGAGGCATTTTATAATGGACTTAAGCCTGTACATTACTCTAAGAAACTTAATATCTATGAATAACATACAACCACCTAATTATTTGCAAGATAGTCGAATGGATCAAAGGTTAAGAGCTAGAACGATCCAAGAAAGAACTTTGAAGGATAGAGAGAGAACTCTACAAATAAAATAAAAAAATTCTTACCAAAGAGACAAAGATTTGCCAAAGATAAGTTCACTCTCCCTCTATTCAAAAGAGACAACATAAAAGGAGATAAGATGAACAAACCATTTTCATGCAGATATTCTTTCCACAACAAACATGATACATCTGGATTGCACCAAAATCCCGATCAAACTAATACGTGGGAACAATCAAGAACAAACACATACACCATTAACAACTTCTAGAGCTTATATTTTAAGTAAAGTAGTGTCCCTAGGCATCCTACCTCCACCCAAGAAGATGACGGCACCTATGGAGAAAAGGAATAAAAATCTCTACTGTGCATTGCATAAGGACATTGAACATTTAATAGAAAGTTGCTTCAGTTTAAAAAAGGAAATAGAAAATGTACTAAAAAGAGGAAAGTTTTTGGAACTTGTTGCCAAATAGATTTCCGATCATGTTCCGAACACAAAATCGCTGCCAGAGACTCCACCTAAAGAAGAAGAGCCAAAGGTAATACATGTTCTTCTACCAATTTTGGTGGTGAACAAAAAAGTAAGAAGCTAAGCCTAAGCAATAATCTAATTTGTAACATTGTTACACGATGACAAAGCATTAGTCATTTCTTTACTTGTTCCAAAGTTTCTCACTAAATACATTCTTGTGAATACTAAACGTTTTACTAGTATTTTATATAAGGATATTTTTAGAGAGATGTCAATCCAAATGTGGCACTTGAATATGATGCAAATTAAACAGTATATAAGGATTTATATGAGGATATTTTGTAGGTAATATATGCTATAGGGACAATCACGCTTAAGATACAGTGTGGACAAAATGAACATGTTGAAACAAAATTTGTGTTGTTTGACAAGCTCTTAACCTGTAACATCATCCTTGGAAGACCAAAATTAAACAATATGAAGGGAATGGTTAAGACTTATGCAAATCAATTAGTCATACTAGTTGGCAATGTACAAAGCTTTAAGATTCAAGGAGATGTGTATATAGCCAGAGAATGTTTCATGACTTCCATGAAAGAAATTGAGATCGAATCGTCCGTCGAGAAGATAGACAATATGTCGGAACACGAACAAATTGTTGAAAATCTAAGCCCCTATTCAAAACTTGAAGAATTTCACAAAGACATTCTACATCCCGAATAGAAATTTACCATTAGAAAAAGTCTGCCTCAGGATTTAAAGAAATATTTGTTAGATCATTTGGTAAGAAAAAAATATATTTTTTCCTAGTCACCTGCTAAACTAGCAACTACCCCTAGGAACTTGGTAGAACATCAACTAAGCTTTCATAATGGATTAAAACCAATTTGTCAGGATAGAAGAAACTTTTTACAAGAGGCTGTAAAGAAAGAAGTTAGTGATTTATTGAACGCAAAAATAGTTAGAAAAGTTAAGTTTCCTAAATAGCTAGCAAATCCTGTTGTAGTTCCCAAGCCTCATGGCACTTGGAGAGTTTGTATCAAGTTTACTTATCTTGACAAGGTTATTCCGAATACCCTATCCGATGTCAAGGATTGATCAATGAGTTGATGCAATTTCAACGCACACATATTTATCATTCTTGGATGCATATAAAGGTTACCACTAAATTTGCATGGTAGAGAACAAGAAAAAAAGACTTCATTCATCCCCTTGATGGACTTTACTGTTATACAAGAATGCCATTACCCTAAAAAACAAAAGAGTAGAATTCCAAGAGTTTGTTAATACCATGCTAGCAAATTAAATTGGCAAGAATGCAGAAACATACATAGAAGACATCTTGATAAAAATCAAGGAGGAGGAAAACCTTATTGTTGATATCACAGAATTTTTTTGAAAGCTCAATCAGTTTGGATTAAAGCTAAACCTAATAATATTCCTTTGGGGTAGAAGCTAAACCTAAAAAATATTCCAATGGTCTATTCAAGATTCGGACATCATAAACACAAACAATTGAGTTTGTCGATTATCTTTTGAACATACCTCATCAAGGGGAGACTTACATAATGAAGTTTCTCAATACCTCTAATTGTAACAGTGCTTTCTTATATGTGTAAGTTAGGTAGACTTCAAATTTTGCACTTTTATTATATAGTTTATCTTATGTATTGCTCACTTTAGTATATTTTCCTATGCTTTCTTCTTTTTTTTTTTTAAATATATTTTTAGTTAGAGAAGATTTTTTTCTCATTCAATTACTTGTCGAGCAATGACATCAATTCACAAACAAAATATCTTTGAGGAGAATTTTATCCCTTATAAAAAAATACCTCGAAGCATGAGGCAAAGGATTGTCAATATTTTTCCACTTATCACTTTGATATTTCCATCTTCATTTCTATCTTATTCTTTACTTTAAACATTCGATTTTAACTTAAGGCTTCCTTAAATCTCCATTTTTTGGGATATTCACTTCTCTTTGAAGGCTTTTATGAGAGATTACATATTTCACCATCATTTTCTAGCTAAAAGCTACATTAATAGGAATTTTCTCCCTTAAATAGCTTTTTTTTTTTATCACAATTTTAAATTTAACAATGATTTAACACCCATCGGGATCCTTATGGACCCATCAAGAGCCTCCATTTTTGTGACCTTTTTATCTTTTTCTCATTGAGAAGGGTTAATTTTCATTTGATTTGAATCTCCAACATTAGAATGGTTCCCACTCTATAAGAGGAATGAAAACCCAAAGAGCAATTCGAGATTCAACACCAATTTCTGGACCAAATTAAGAATTACCTCAGCAAGAACCTACTCCAACAGTTGTTACTAACCAACTCAGATGGAACAAATTCCAAAAGACACAACATCTAACAATCATCCTCATAACTAACCAGATGATGATCTTCATGAGATTTTGCCTAACATGATGTGAATCGTAAAAGGACTTTAGGGGATAACGCGGATAACATGGTTTTGAAGCCTGACACAAATCCAAGAGGAGATCCAATGCAAGTTTCATGTGGAACATTTATCAGATTTCGTGTAAAGAGGTTCAAAGAAGCACTCAATGGACTAATCCAACAGTTTGGACAACAATCAAATTTGTGGAGCCCCAAGAACCAAAATCCACAAAGATGAGTCAGCCTAATTCAAGTCTAAGAATAAAAGAGTTACACCAGCATGATGGATATATTTATATATTGTTGAATAATTTACCTCTTAATTAGTTATTTATTTAGAGGTTTGCATGCCAATTTAGGCCACTTTGATTTAGTTTTCTTTTTAGTTTAGTTTTCTATTCCTATCATTATTAAGGTTTTTAGAAAGTTTATATTAAGGCCCACTATTTAGACCTGTTGATTTATGAAGTTCTTATAAATCCTAAGCCTATAAATATGCCTTATTAAATAAGAAATAAACGACTTTGGTCCAACAATTTTAATGAGAGTTATTTCTCGTTTTTTGAACTTATTGGATTCGTGTGTGGTATTCATAACTGACTTATCAAACAGAATTCCGTAGCCGTTCGTGGTGTCCCACTTGACTTATCAAATAGAATTTAGAACTGTTTGAGACGTCATTTATCATCCTTGTGATTAACTTATAAAAGGAGAGATTAACCTTTGTAGTATCTTCAATATTAGGGTTTTAAGTACTTAGTTTCCTTAATGTTCTTATACTTAATCGTACAACTTGATTTTCTAGCATTCTTAGCACATAGCAGATTGATATATGGGTTCCTAGAGAAGGCCGTCTAGCGGGGTTGCATCATCACAAACCAATCTAAGGGTGACATTAATGAATATTTTCATCAAACAATGGCACAAAAACAGGACATAACCTTCACGCTCACTCAACATAGACAAATCAAGGAATTTCTTAAGAAAAAATAAGCTAAAGAGCATGCTTAAATGTTTAGAAATTAGAATAGTGAAGTTTATTGTTCCACAACCAGAACAAACTTCCAATGAGGCCATGCGATCAGGTTACCTGAATCCTCCTTCATGAGCACAACCTCATTTTACCAAAAAAAAATTTTATATCATGATCAAAGAATGTCAAAGATTTGGCATCCAAACCAAATCCTAATGCACAAGATATGTCCACACTTTATCCCATACATTTTGCATTATTTTTGAAAACAAAAATCATGATATGTATGCATAATTGCAACAATTACATATTGAGTTTAAAGCATCTTCCACACCATGAAATATTGTTGCTTTACTCCATTAAAATTTGAATCTTAGACTCATGCATTTCCTTTAGGCTTTAAGCCACCAGCATTAGCACGATATAACGAATCCTTTGATCTAGAAACATCAAACACTACACAACATCTAAGCTTATGTATGCTATTGATGATGCATTATTATGTAAATGTTTCCCAAACACCATATCAAGTCAATCTTTAGATCGGTTCATCACATCTCTTCCAATTAATAGTGTTGATAGTTCCACCAGCATGGCACTTGGTTTATTCAACATTTGCAGGAAGCAGTTTACAAAAGAAACCTAGAACACACCTACACAGCATATGACACATGCACAATGAACAATTATTACCCTACTTCAAGAGATTCAACGAAGAAACACTCAACATTCAGAATTGTGTAGAAGCAACATACATAGAATCCTTCTGTAATAACCTAAGACTATGACGATACTTTGAAAAGCTTAACATCCTTCAACCTTGGACAACAACACAATTATTTGGTAAGATAGCCAAATGGATAAAAGATGAGGAGCTACGATGCTCCAAGAAAGAATTTAGAAGAATTGAAAGGGAATAGTTGTATATATCTGCAAGCAAGTTCCAAGTAAACAAGAAATGCTTCGAGAAAGATGAATTCATAGTCCCTAATTTTAAAAAAAGATGGATTTAAAAGGGACAACCATGGAAGATCATTCTCTCACAATGATTCTTTTAGGCGCAGAGATGGATCTTCTCAATCCTATTCTCATTTTGATAGATCTTCTCAATATCCTGATCGCTCCAACAATTGGAAGCCATCGGGAAATGGTACTTACACTCCATTAGCTGTTCCTAGAGCTTATATTCTAAGCCAAGGGGAGTCGTTAGGTATATTCTCATCTTCAAGAAAATAGCAACCGTAGAAAATAGGAAAAATAATTTTTATTGTGCCTATCACAAGGATATTAGCCACACAAACAAAAACTGTTTTAGTTTAAAAAAGGAGATTGAAAAACACAATCAAAAGAGGACAATTGCTGGAGTTTGTTGCAAAGCACATCTCAAATACCAATCTCATTTCCATGCAACAGAACCCCGATGGCACTCCTCCATAGGATGAACTAAAGGTAATTCATTTGATTACTCTAATTTTCCATTCAAAGGAACCACAAAGTAAAAAACCAAGGTTAGATACTACTTCCATTTTGTCAAATCAATATTCATAATGATAGACCATTGTTCATGTCTATACCTTTTAAAAAGACGTTTATCCCGATGAATATGATAAATCCAATTTAGATCCCATTAATAGGTTTCTTCGATTCAATTCCTTATGCTATTGGAATAATTTTATTGAAGATACAATGGAACCGTTCCAATTCCATCATGGCTGAATTCTTCTTGCTTATTGTACCTTCACCTTACAACATTTTACTTGGGAAACCTGCTATAAACAACATGAAAGAAATGGTAAACACTTTCCTGATCCCTAAAGGAGGCAATTACAAGATTATGGCGGAATTCCTCTTGGTTGTTTCAACTTCACCTACCAATATTATACTTGGAAAACTTGCTTTAAACAACATGAAAACTCTGTCCCGATCCCTGAAGAAATGCCAAAGAATGCTTCATGAATACAATGGAAGACATTGCCATCAAGTCAAATTTGGAAACTAACAATAAATTGATTGAAATTGAAGATAACCTTGGAAATATAAGCCAATATTCAGAAGTTAAAGAATTCCAAGTAGATGTACTTAACTAAAAGGTAACGATTGGAAAATCCTTCCCTTGGGACTTAAAGAAGAACCTTCTAGATTGTTTGGTAGAAAACAAGGATATATTTACATGGTCACCTCCAGAATTAGAACCCGTCTTGAGAGCTTATGCAGAATACCATATTGGCATCCTTGAAGGAGTCAAACTAGTATGCCGAAAGAGAAGAAAGTTTGCCATAGACAGGCAAGAAGTAATCATGAAGGAAACAACAAAATCAATGAAATCCAACATATTGAGGAAGGTACAAGATTCTAAATGGTTGGCAAATCTAGTTGTGGTGCCTAAGCTGGATGTGTCATTGTGAGTCTACATCGATTTCATAGACATCAAAAAATTCATCCCAAAGAGCCCTTATCCCATGCCAAGTATTGATCAGCTTGGAGATGGTCAATCTAGAGATACATATTTGTGCTTCCTTGATGCATAAAAAAGGTATCATCAAATTTGTATGGCCAAAGATGACGAAGAGAAGACTTCCTTGAAACCCCCAATGGCCTTTTTTTGATACACTAGAATGACAAAGAAGAATTTCAAGAGTTAGTACAATATAATAAAAGATAACGTAGGCAAGAATGTTGAGCCAACATCGATGACATTCTCATCATATTAGAGTCCAAAGCTAATTATACTTAGTTTTGAGAAAAAAATATTCTTTTAATGATTAAGAGATTTTTTTTAAAAAAAAAAAAGAAGGAAATTTTATGAATTAATAATTAGTTTAATTTTTTTTAATAATTTTAAGAGTAAAATATTTTTTTATATTAGCTAATTTGTTTCATTTTAATTTTAAAAATTGTTTGCATTTTTTTTAATGTATATTATTTTCTTTAGTAACATAATTTTTTTTTTAATTCATGTATATATATATTAGATTATAAATTTTTATATCATCAATATATGCATTTATTTATTAAATTGAAACTTAACCCTATTTCACTAATTATTCCTTTCTCAAGCGAAAATCAACCAACAACTATTCGAGACTCTCCAACTACTACTTCTGTAAGTATATAATATTATGAGTATTAACTAAAAAATTTTATTTTGAATTGTTCTTATATTTTAAACTTTTTTTTTAGGGTACAAATCTACGAATAATTTCATGCAAAAAAAAAATAAAAAATCATGGAGAATAGGTTAAATTTTTAAAAAATTTAATTTTTCTATTTAATTATATTTGAATTTTGAGTGTTTTTTAAAATAAAAATTAGAATTCCACATTTTTTTAATTTAGCTATTATTCGTTAATAAATATAATTTTTTTTGTGCAAAATCATTAAACCATGTAGTTGGTATATAATATGGACACAAATGTAAAATTTTAATTATTTAAAGTATTTATTAATAAATTAATATAATTATCTACAGCAATATTAAACATGTTAATTAGTGTTGTAACAAATAAATTTTATATTTGTGACAAATTATATTTAAAGAGTATGGTTATTAATATAATTTTCATTCGTCACTAATACATATCGTATTATTAAAATTATAATTGTATTTGTTACAATTATAATAATAGTAGAGACACATGTTTCATTAAACATTGACAACATATTGGGTATGAATATCATAAGTGATAAAAATGTTAGTATATAATGTAGACACAAAATAAAATTTTAATTACTTAAAATATTTATTCATAAATTAATATAATTATCTATGACAATATTAAACATGTTAGTATTGTAAATAAATTTTATATTTGTGGCAAATTATATTTAAACAATATGGTTACACTACAAAAAAAGAGGTTTTTTACGACCGAATTATATACGACGGCCGTTAAACCTTTGCTTATAATGAACTTTATACGACTGTTAGAGTGGTCGTCGTATATAGTAGGAGTATATACGACGGTCCTTGAACCCTCGTTTATAACACACTATATACGACAGTTCGAATAGACCATCGTATATAGTTGGAGTTTATACGATGGTTAGAATAGACTGTCGTATATAATTGGATTTTATACGACGGTCGTTCAACACTCATTTATAAATTATTTTAAATGTCGGTCCTAATTGACTGTCGTATATACTT
>JAXGGT010053455.1:0-10469 GCA_035583425.1 Marsdenia floribunda
GATGGATTTCTCTCAGTCCAAGAAGTCTTCACGTTGCTCAATCTTCCACAATAACACTTGGGCACCATCATTTTCTCGATTCTTCACATACCCAAATGAGTATGGGTTGAACTTGAACCTATAACTACAAATCTGAAAAGGAATGGAAAGAATGAAAGATTTCTAGGGCTTTAATGAAGAAACAAGTAAATATATATATATATATATATATATATAAATAACAAACAATATGTATATATATATATTACTCAACTGTAAGTTCCCGCGTCTAAGAAGGACGAAATTACCCCTCCAAAAGTGAAACAAACGACTGACTTTTAAGATTTGACGGAAATAAGTGACGGAAGTGCAAGTTTGGGATGAAAAAAAAAAAATTGGAGTGCAAGTTTGGTACGAAAAAAAGTTTAGGTGCAAAAGTGGGATTTTGAAAAAGTTCAGGTGTCATGGGGACAGTTTACCCTTTTTTTTATAAATATAAAAAATAAAATTATAAATAATACAATAATTTTAATATAAAATAAATGATGACAATTAAATTAATTTTTAATATAAATAATTATGAAGTAAAGTAATCAATAAAATATATATAATTAATGATATAAATTGTATATTATATTTATATTAGATATAGATATATTATAATATATATAATATTTATATATAATTAATAATATATTATTATTTATATTATATTTAGGGCAAATTGGTAAGTTTAGTCTCCAAACTATCGCAATTTGGTGATTAAGGTCCCTATATTATTTTTTTGTACAAATAGGTCCACAAACTATACAAATGGTGTGATTAAGGTCCTTCTGTTTGAATTTTATGTTAAAGCACTATTTACATGTTAAAAAAAAAAAAAAAATGTCCAAGGGCATTTTTGTCTTTTCACCAAAAAAATAAATCAAAAAAAGGGTTAATGATTCACAGGTTGAAATTGTGAAATTGTGGTAAATTAGAATTGTGAAATAGGATTGAAAAGGGATTCGATTCAAATGGATGCCTCCGAGTATTCAGGTTCCGCAGAATCCATGGCGGAATTCATGGAATCCCACACCAAATTCACTGTGACTCCAACTCTGTCAGCTGCCCATCATTTCTAAGGTGCATATCGTGTTCGCGATCGCCGTTACAGTGATATGGATACCGTATATGTTCAAGAGACTTGTGATGGGGAAAATGCCTTTCTGGTGTACTTTTATGTTCAAGAGAATTTATGGATGACGGAAGCCATTCTGGTGTACTTTTTCAGTATTTCAGGGGTAATGCACAATGTAATCAGGAAAATGCCGATGTTCTTGGTGGACAGGGAGGATCCGGGGAGGTTGATATTCTTCTATCAGGGATCCAGGTTGCAATTGGGAGCAGAAGGATTCGCGATGGGATTCTTGTAAACAGCTGCGGGTTTGCTGTTGGCGTTCGTCGCTCAAGCGCTCGTTTATACGGAGAACAACAATTTGCAGAGGCTGGTGATGATTTTTGTGCTGTTTGTTTCGCTTTGGGCAGTTGGGATTGTTGTTTCCTGTGAATCATTAACCCTTTTTTTTTTTTTTTCATTTTTGACGTAAAAAGACCAAAATGTCCTTGAACATTTTTTTAAAACATGTAAACAATGTTTTAACAGAAAAATCAAACGAAAAGACCTTAATTACACAATTTGCATAGTTTGGAGACCTATTTGTAAAAAAAATTAATTCAAAGACCTTAACCACCAAATCGTGATAAATGTAGCTTTTTAAATGTAATATATAATATATATATATATATATATAAATATAGCTTTTTTCGTTATGCTTTTTTAAATTTTTTTTTAATATATTAATTATCACATTATACGTGTTTAACGACAAAACACTGTATGTGTACTATATTTTTATTTTTTAAAAAACAAAATAAAATGAAATCGATCTGAATTCTAAGCTTTTCTTTTCTTTTCTTTTGCTTTCTTTTTCTTCGTCTTCTCCTCTATTCTTTATTTTCTTTCTTTCTCTTCTCCTTCTCCTTAAATGTAAAGTTGAGTATTGTTCAGCGTAAAAATTGGTTAAACATTTCAAGTATGTACATGTACACAAACTATGTCATATTTTTTCATATTCTCCAAAATATTGCATTTAGTGGATCAAATGATATTTAAGTTTTCTTGCTAAATATTTCGTACATCAATAAAGTAGGATGTGGAGTTTTGTTGTCTCTTTTTTTTTTTTTTGTGTTTTTTTCTACATTGATTAATATGAAAAGTAGTCGTCTATACCCTAGGCCTCCCCCCACTAATTATCGTTTGACTATAGCTTGTGTGTAACAAGACATGAAATGAATGAGGCATGAATAGACAGAGATCACGATGGCTTCCATATGAAAATATGGAAACTTGATATCATGGTCCTAGTTAGCAACCCTAAGAAGTTACTCCATCAACATAAAATTGTCCAAAACATATTTTCATCTCATTACTCATCCACAATCCATATCTATTGTCAAAAGAATTGGAAAAAGCTTTCCTTCAAACTTAGCATATTCAGTTCATTCTCCTATCAATTCCGAAATTGTGAGGTCAAACAATGGTGCTTAAAAAAATGATCAAGAGAAGGATATTGCTTGTAATCAAATCAAACTCTAAAGGGTAAGCAAAAATCAGCATTGTGAGAAGAAGTTTGTCGAATACTGTGCGGGTCAACCAAACCTATTATGAACGACCTATTTGTTTCTAGTCATGTAATGGGAAGAGTGTTTCATAACTGTAAATGGATTTCTTGGAAATGTATTCTTGAGTTTTTTTTTTTTTTTTTTTTTGGAGAAGAAACAACGTGTGTATGTTTAACAAAAAAGGTAACATATATAATAAATTTAATTCAATAATCATTCCAAAAATAAAATATTCAATAAATATATCATATAATTCTTTATACCAATACTTTAACAATTATATCATCATTACATTTATAAAAAAAAAAAAAAAAAAAATCAACCCGTTTACTAGACAACTTTTTCATTCTCAAAAAGTAATTTCCTCGTTTTCCGCAATAAAATTCATTCAACTTTAAAAACTTACTCAACTCAAAATAAAAGTTAATTCAAACACACCCTTAGTTAGTTATAGTTAAATTAGTTAAACATAAGTGCTCATTAGTTAATTTTAATGAATTCAATCTTTAGGGATACTAAATTTAGCTAAGGGAAGTTAAGAAATCTTCAGTTACATTAAATAAATTTACTTAAATTAATTTAGTAGGCAATTTTAGTCAATTTTAACTTAAGATTACATAATGTTGGGGAATGAAGTTCAAAAAACATAATTTTGAGATAAATTTAATTACATTACGTTAGATAAGTGAATTAGTTAGATATTTGAGTCAATTTGAACTTAAGATTGCATAATGTTGGTAAATAAAGTTTAAAAACATACGTTAAGTTTAATGAAATTTAGTTAACTTTAGTTAGGTTAAGTGAAAACTAATTAAATTAGTTAACTTTATTATGTTAAGTTAGGTAAGTTAAGTAATTAGTTAAGTAATAATAGTTTTGTCCAATTTATTAAACTTTTGTTAAGTATGCTTAATTTATTGAATAAAGTTTACTTTTTAATGAAGGTGTACCAAATTATTTGATTGATTAAAATGCTAGTGGGGTTAATATGATGCACCTACTGCGGGTATCATTGTAAGTATTTCAACTTATTTGTTATAAATATAATCTTTACATATTTTATCACAATTTCTTATGTACTGTAATTATTTATTTATTTTTTATATGTAAGCCACTTTAGAATGTGAGTGGCAGCCATTGCCAGATGAGGAGCGCATCGATGTGGTGAAAGATGTAATCTTTCATCGTCATTTCAATCAGGAGACTAGGGGTCGTGTTTGAGGCCATGGTAAGGGACCGAACCCTACTTCTATTCAAGCACCACCTGTGGTAGCGCTAGCTCCAGCAAACGAGGAGGATATGTATAAATGCTTAGATTGAGGTTGTGGTGGAGGCATCGATTGAGGTAGTGGTTGAGGCTCAAGTTGAAGCAGTAGTTCAGTCTCAACTTCAAACACATAACTTGATTTCACAATTATAGACTATAGTCGATCTTCTGGTAAGTAGATTAGAAACTGCTCCGCACACCTCTACACCAGCTGGTGTCGGTTCTCCAGCAGCTGGGTCAAATTCCCGACCACACCTACCGGATCCTGATTTTAGATTGTAGACTTTTACATTTTATATTAAACTCTTTCTTCATTGGTATTAAATACTTTTTATTTAATGAATTATTTTGAATTTTGAATTATTAAATACTTTTTATTTAAAGAAATATTTTGTAGTTCGAATTATTTCTAATTATTGACGAATGTTTATTTTATTTTCTAATTGTTTGATATTGAAAATTAATTTAATTAAAACAATAAAATAAATGTATATCTAGGACAAAAATGATGACTAACAACCCTCATTTTTCACTCGTAATTAAATTCTAATATCTAATTTAATCATAACTACAATAATAATTTTTTATTTAAAAAAAAAAAAAAAAACGATGGTAGCAAATGTTGTATATGCTCAATTTATATATCTAGTAAAAAATTAAAAAATTAAAAAATACCATAAATAACGATTGGGAGAGTTGTCATATCTAGTACCCTAAAACGGCGGTTCCACGGCCTTCGTATCTGACATTTTTAAATTTTTTTTAAAACAATTCTAAAAAAAAAAAAAAAAAAATTGGACTCAGAAACAATAGCTAGACGGTCGTCGTATTAGACTACTAGAAACGATGGCTCCCCTGCTCATTGTTTTTGCCCATATTTTTTAATTTTTTTTAAAATAAATCAATTTTTATGACATTTTGTCTAATCGTCATTTCTAAGTTTTGTTTTTGAGCAAAAATGAATTTTTTACAACCGTACTTTCTCAAAAATGACACGATTAAACTTGGCGGCCAAAAAACCGCCATGAGACCATCGTAAGAGGAAGAAACAATGGCTAAGGAGCCAGAAACAGTGGCTCCCTGTGCTTTGCAGTAGTGAGTGCATCCAATCATACTGTGCTTTAGGTAGAATGACTATCTTCAAGTGGTTGAATCTTTCTTTCAAATTTTTTCATGGAATAAGGTCTTTTGATGTAAGGTATTCTATTTTTAAATCTTCATTAAGATGATGACAAAGAAAAATTATGGCTTTAACACGATCTTATGCCAATGATTGATTATTTTGCACAATGGTGTCCTCCACACCCATCACGGCTAAATGCATTTCAACATCTAATATCCATGATATATAATTTCTTACGGTGACTTCATGAGCCACAACTTCAATCTTAATAAGATTTGTAGTGACTAGAAATAACATATCTTTTTATTCTTGATCAAACTTCAAAAGATTTGCTATGAGAAAAAATTACATATATGTCTATTCTTGAGATAATCTTCAAACACTTTACTAAATGATAGAGACTCGCACTGATAACGTATTATGAAATTGTAAGAGTAAAAGAATTACGAGAATATAAAAGTAACAAGGAAGTTATCGAAAGTAAAAAGAGAGTTTTATTGATGAACTTTTCAATTCCTTCTATACAAGAATATGTCTATACTTTGAAACGTTTTTGATTCGTTATGAAATGGTCTTCAAGCCCTTCTATTTATAGGGGGAGTTTAAAGGAGATTGCATCGTTGATAATATCATCGTCATCTCAATATTAATTGTATCATTGATCTCGAGATAAAATGAAGGTGATAACTCTTTGATATAATAGACATCTACTAACTTCAAAGAAACTCTTCAAGTTTCACAACTTATAGGACTAAAACAACTAATTTTTCTTTATTTTTTACTTGGTACAAATAAGATTTTACACCTTTAAGAAATTGTTGAGTTTGATGTGTCTTTATATTTTGAAATACTAAAATAGTTTTTGACTTCTCATTTTTCTACAAAGAATAACTAATAAATAGGAAAAATTAGTCTATTTAGTCCCTGACTTATTTTCATTCAATATGTTTAGTCCTAATTTTTTATTTTTAGCTTAAACTATTTATGGAAAATTGGTTATTTTAGTTCCTATATTATTAATGTTTGGATAAATGAGTCCATATTTTTATTTTTTTTGAACAATCAATTCTCATTTTGTTTTCAATTGGTCAAAGGGTCCTTTCAGCAAAATTTTGATAATTTTTAGCCACTAAAATTTATGTGCCAAGCATGTGTATGTCCTAAGAAGGCCATTTTTGTCATTTATAATCTCATTAACTAATTAAAATCTTAATAAACTCCTATTTCTTCCAATAAAACAACCTTAGAAGAAAAAATAATTTGAAATAGAAGAAATTAAAAAATTGGATGAAATTGGAAGAAACGAGAGTTTTATTAAAATGTGAATAGATTAATGGGGTTATATATAAATGGAAACAAAAAAAATGCCCTTTGTGGGATATACACATGCTTGACACATGAATTTTAGTAGTTCAAAATTATTAAAATTTTGCTGAAAGGACTCATATGTCTAATTGAAAACAAAATACGAATTCAATTATTTAAAAAATAAAAATAGAGACAAATGATTAAAATAGGAATTCAATTATTTATTTGAATTTCAGTATGTCCAAACAATAATAATATGGGGATTAAAATGTCTAATTTTCTAACTATTTATTAATAATCTAATCGGTCATTTTATAGATTTCTAAACAAGTAATCTAGTAAATTATTTTTTTAAAAAAAAGTAAAATGGAAAATTTGCATAATTTTGTTCACAATTCCTCTTTCTTTTTCTTTTTTTTTTTTTTTCCCTATTGTGTATACAAAAAAAAAAAAAGAGTTTATTATTCTAATTTTTGGTGTTTATTTATAATTAAAAATTTATAAATTTACCTTTTATCCTTTTTTTTCCATTAAAAAAATTAGTTTATGAAAAACTTGTTTAGAAATTTATAAAAGTACTAAATAAGAAAATTAGTAGCTAGTTTTGAGATTAAAAAAACCAAAAATAAATAATTAATACAACAGACTAAATGTAAATAGTTTAGAAACTGAATAAGTTAATTTTTTCTGATAAATATTTCTTGTAAAGTACTATTAATTAAAAGAACAATAAAAATATCAATAAATATTATTTTGATCTCATATACATTAAATTATAAATTATTTATTCTTAAGAATGAATCAAGGAGATTTGGATAACTTACATTTTTTTTCAAATAATAATAATTGAAAACATAATTCTTCCTCTTTTCAAGATTAAAATAATTCTTCCTCTTTTCAAGATTAAAGGACAACTCATACCTAAATGGACTAAAATTTTTTGCTCGTAACATACGGTTCTTGAATAGATTCTAATTATAAACACTACTTTTAAATCATATTTATATTTAGATTAATTTTTAATCGAGTCGGATAAGTCCCTCTCACAAAATAAGCTCTATCTCCAAATCTTAATTAGTTGCATGCGTAAGTGTAAATTCAAATCAGTGATAAGTGAGGTCCTTACTAATACAATTGTGCCCTAGAGTTTCTTCGACTGAAAATTCAATCATCCTTACATTCGCTAAAACTTTACATATATAATATAAGTAATTTGCAAAGAGCAAGTCTGAAGATAAATAAATAAATAATGAGATATCATGAATGGTTTTGTGTGGTATTTCAGTCTGCAGTTTTGGGATCCACCTTTATAGATTTTTTCTAAGTTAATCGATAAGGATAATAGATTATAAAAAATAAAAAAAAAATAAAAAAAAAAGGGATGAACCCCAATCTAAAAATAATAATTAAATGTTTAAGAATGAAATAGGCTAATTAAGCCTATTTTAACTTTATTTTAAATTATTTATTTTGTATTCTAAATAAAAGTTGTGTTTATTATTAAAAGTTTGCATTAATTGTCCAATTTAGTCCTTTAACAAATTTTGATTATTCAGATTAATCTTAAATTTTTTTCCCCCAACAAATTGATATCTTATCTAATTTTGATAGAAATTGATTTTTTCTAGCCAATTATTAACAAATTTGAGTCAAAATTTTAACATTTTTGAGTACTTAATTCTTATGAAGGGGTTAAAATTACCATTTTATTTTAAGTTTGTCTATTTAAGGTCATTTAATCTTGAATTGCATTACCTCATGTAACAAAATTTCAAAAAATTTATAAGAAAAATAAAAATTATCGTAATAAATTCAGGTCTCTTGATAATCTATTACTTCTTTTCAATGTTTGTGTGCATAATATATGCAAAATTTTGACCAAAAGTTATTATTTATTGACTAAAAAATTAATTTGGACAATTAAAATTAAATAAGAAATTAATTTTTTTTTTTTTTTTTTAAAAAAAGGACGAACCTAAATAATAAAAAAGAATTAGGACTACTTTTAATATTTGTGTGAATAATGTATGCAAAAATTTTGACAACAAACGTTAATTATTAATAATAAGAATCAATTTAAATAATCAAAATTAAACAAGAAAAAATTAAGACTAACTTAAATAATAAAAAATTGTGCATTCTAACCCTAAAAAAAAAAAAATGTTAAAAGAATTAAACCGAACAATAACCTTATTCATTTTGCTTATTAAATAAATTTTCAAAATCGACATACATTTTGTTTGACCAAAAATAGTTCTTCCTCTCTTCCGTTAATGTTTTATATATATATATATACTTACTAGTGATCTTGAAAGATTATAAAACAGTATAAGGTTTTTTTCTTTTTTTCCTTACTTTTTTTCCTTAATATATCCTATTAAGGGTGGGTTTGAATTAGTATTTAAAATAAATAAAAGAATTAATTTTATTTATTTTGTGTGAAATTCAAAAGGAATTTTGTATATAACTTTATTGGAAATGAATTTTGTTTTGAAAAAAAAAAATTGTTTAGTATATATATTTTGTACATATATAATAATGAGTTTTGCAAGAGATTTTTTTTTTTTTTTTTTGGTAAAAGTGTATAATATTGTATTATTTTACTAATTTTATAAAGGTATTTTAATATAATGAGACCCATTATTTTAGTAGGTATTAATGAGATTTTAAGATAGTAAGCCTATTGTTTTAATGTATATGACGACTCTTTATTTTAATAAAATAATGTCCAAATAGAACACTAAAGAACATATTTTTTTCTCATTTAATTCCAATTAAATTCACCCTAGTTTTGTTGGAAGAGGGTGTGGTTCCTCTAGTACCACAATTCCTATAATGCTATGCAAAAAACATATTTCCAATTGTTCCAATTCAGTAAATGTTGATGCTTGACATTCCTCTTAACCTACTCTGATCATTTGTCGGAGTCCAGAAATTAGTTTCCATTTGCTGAGGCACCAAATTCTGCCAAACCTGAGCCACCCAGCCATAATCCCTAACAGCATGTAGAGCTGTTTCCATTGCGTCATCACATAATTCACATATTGGAGATTCCAATATTGTCCTATGCAACAACAACTCCCTCGTCTTCAACCTATCATGGGCTACCAACCACATTAACAATGATCCCCTTGAATGCCCTTTCAACTTCCAGATTTGTTTCCAATTGAGAGAACTCGGGCTCTATTCCCCTTCTTTCAGCAACTCATAAGCCGACTTAGTTGTGAAATTTTCTTTCGTTGAGGGATTCCACCAAGGTTTTTGTGTGTTGTTTGCTAGAGTTTCTAGGACTAGTCCCTTACTCATAATCTAATAGCCAGCTTGCATACTCCTTCAAATCGCTGAACATGCACATTTCTTTCTTCCTTCTTGAAACTATTCAAGTCCCCCATATTTCTCTCTGAGCACCCTAGCCCAAAGGGATTCTATAGTTTTGCCAAAGAGCACCAACTAAGTTTGGCTAGCAATACCTTGTTCATATCAGTTAAGGGTCTCACCCCCAATCCTCCTTTTCCTTTCAGTTTACAAATCGTGTCCCAAGCGATATGGTGTGTGCATCTATGTTGAGCCATGTCTCCACAAAAGAAGTCCTGGTTGGATTTCTCCAACAATTTCACTATCTTACTCCATAGTTAGCATGTTGTCATGGTATATATAGGTACTGCCAATTGGACTGATTGTATGAGGATTAGCTTCGCTGCTCGTGAGAGTAGCATGCATTTCCATCCCCCTAATCTCCTGCATACTTTCTCAATTATGTGCTAAAAATGTTGACTACTCATTCGAGAATGTAACATAGGTAATCCCAGATATAAGCCTTAATTCAGCGTGGTTGTACACCAAAGTCAGAAACAATTGTATAATGAAACTGCGTAGTGTGTTAGGAGAGAACCATACTCTCAACTATCCCAGATTAACCCTTTGGCCAGACTCTGAGCAAAATTGATTGAGAATCCTTTGCATAACTTTAGCTTGTTTCATTGAGGCCTCCTTAAATAATAGTAAATCATTAGTGAAGAAGAGATGTGAGATACGATGGTCATCCTTACTCGCTTTATATGGTCTTCTTTTTTTCCTCTCCACTATTGCCTTAACTTTATGGCTCAAGATTTCTATATAAAGGACAAA
>JAXGGT010053466.1:0-10468 GCA_035583425.1 Marsdenia floribunda
ACATCAACAACACTCTTCATTTTTTTCTTGGTTCTCTTCTCAGGTAAATATTTTGCCTTCACCATCTATTAATAATTCATATTATTTATCCACTAACATTCTATATGCATCCACAAGCACATGTATATACATACACAAATATATATATATATATATATCTGATAGAATCTTTTTATGGCAGTGTAGTTCTTAAAATTTTGAAAATGCTTCTTCTATTGAACCATTATAAATTTCATTATACCCACTTCATTTAATTAAAGAATGTTATTATTTTATTTTATTTTATTTTTCAGTTTTGTTGATGACATTTCAAGTTTCTGCCCAAAACGGTAAAGATTGTGTCTTTCCTATTAATGTGCCAACTTGTGATCAATGCAATGGCGAATGCTCTAAAAACTACGGTAGTAACAACTGCCCTAATCATATATGAGACTATATATTTCTTTGTTAATTGCTTGATAATATATATATGCACATATTTTTCTTGCTAATGCCCTTCTTCTTTTCCCCCCCTTTTTTTTTTTTTTTTGACTAAAGCTCTATTTGACTAATTAAAGAACTATCCAAAAATATGCAAAATATAAGACAAATATAACTATTTAAACAAAATTTAATGATTTATTGAGAATATGTGATACAATATCTTGATAAGATAAAAATTACAACATGTTATAATGGTATTTAAAATATATAACAAATAATCAATAATATCTTTATTTATTTATTTTCTTTTTACTTGTAATCAGACACATTTTCAAATAATTTTTTAAAGTTTTACCATTTAGCTATCATTAAAATATATTTTGATGTCACATTTTTTTATAATAAATAATTAATTAAAATAAAATTGGCAGAAATAAATGCTTCATTAATTGGATAAAAAAAAAAAAATCTTTTTAGCCAAATTTTGATAATTTTCAATCACAAAAGTTTACGTTTTTTTTTTTTTTTGGTAAGTAAAAGTTTACGTACTTGGAACATATAAGTCCTATAAAGAGCATTTTTGTCATTACAATCACATTAATTGCACAAATCTTAATGAAAATTTCATTTCTTACAATATAACTAACTCTGAAGAGAAATAGTATGGAATGAAAGAAATTAAAAAAATAAAATAAAATAAAATAGACTGGAATAAATACTTCATTAATTAAGATATGAATTAATTAATGAAATTATAAATAATAAATTTCCACTTTATGCTATATACACGTGTTTGGTGCGTAATTCGTTAATTGAAAATTATTAAAATATGACCAAAAAAAAAAAGAAAGACTCATTTGTTTAATTAAAAATAAAATATGAATACTATAATTCTCAATATATATATATATATATATAATATGTTTGTCCAAACGATAAAATATAAAGATTAAAACAGTAAAATTTAAAAAATTAGATCATTTATATGGCTTAATATAGTTCTGTTACTTCAGTTGCAAAAAGATTAAATATATATTAATTTTTAAGATGATTTATAAGATACATTATTTTCTTTTAAAATTAATATAAACTTGAAATTTTTGTAAGAACAATTATAATAATGTTATTTCTTAATATATATATATAGTGTAACTTTTTGCTTAAAATGATAACTAAAGATTATATTTAATTATGGGAAAATAATCAGTTCAATCCCAAAATTATTTTTGAGTAGTCAATTCAGTTCCTAAGCTTTGTTTTTAACTTTCTTCTATCCACAATCAATTTTTAAACTGCCAATGTAGTCCCTCAACAAGTTTCCAAATAAGTTACAAGTAAAATTTCTTTTATCTTTTTTAATACAAAGATCATAGCGTGATCATTTTTTTAATATGTTGAAAATTTTTTTAAATTTATTAATATTATAAAAATTAATTATTAATATAATTAAGATATATAAAAATGAATGTTTGTATTACATATAATTTTTAAAATTTTTCAACACCATAAAAAATATTACGAAAAATTTCACCAGTTAATTATTTTATTCTAAACACCACCCCAGTGATAGTTATTCCTCCCGCTATTGATGGCTGCCATTTTTTTTGTCCTATTCTTGCTCCAACCACTACTAAGATCCGAGGCAAAAACGACAACTAGGGAGCTCATGTTTCTAGCTCCTTGGCAGTAGTTTTTGCCTATTACAGTGGTTTCACGGTAATTTTTTTGTTGTCGTTTTTGTGAAACAGCTGCATGCCACACAACCATCGTTTTTGCTCAAATACGACACTTAGAAATAACGGTTGGCCAAAACGTTGTAAAAAATAATTTTTTTTTTTTAAAAACAAAAACTTTAAAACAGGGCAAATACGAAGGCCATGTGAGCAAACGTTTCTGGGTCAGATACAACAGCCACCTAGGGGTCTTAGTTAGATCCAAATTTTTTTTTTCATAAAAATAATTGAAGTCAGAAACGGCTGTGCCCAGCCGTCGTTTCTGCATTTTTATTGTTTTTTTATTATTTTTTTAAATATATGTTTAATATTCTTTAAAAAAATTTAAAATTTAAAATTTAATTAAGATTTTTCGAGTCAAAAATAATAGTTATTAACTGTCATGTTTGCCCTTAATTACTTTTTAAATTTTAAAATATTTTTAATATTAGAATATAAAAACACAATTTAACATCTAATGTTCTAACCATTATTTTTGTTAAAAATAAAATAATTTTGAAAATTAAAATTAATATTTAAAAATAAAATTAATATTCATAAATTAAAAAATTATATATAATATAAACAAATTCATTAAAACTATAATGATTAATAAAATTTTAAACGATAATGTTATAACGAATTATTGATAAATACAATAAAATATAATATTTCAAAAATTCAAAAACAAAAATCAAAAATCTGTTCTCATAAATTAAAAGGGTGAATCCGTAGTGCAATATGGAGCTTCAAAGGTAGCAGAATCAGCTACCAAAGCATTGACTCCAGCCTCAATCACCTGTATCAAATTAGCATCCAACCTCAAAGAATTGAAGAAATCTCTCTGCTATCAATACCAATTTAAATTTTATGGAACTAACAAAGAGTTAATATATTAAGAAGCAATCCTGAAATCACAAGTCAAGACAAAGCTTCACACCAACCCAATCATATTAAATGACCAATTAATACTAACAAAATGTAATATGACACCACATGTTCAATTCAGAAATCGCCGTTCAGTTAAATATTCAAAATTATTCAACTCTAGTTTAGTTAAGTGCATTACCAGATACCAAAATATTTGTTCCACCCACCACAAGTGCACTAAATTGTTGTCTCCTGAATTACCTAAGAAAAACAAAGCTTTCTTTGATTGAAGTCATGATCATTTAGATATTAAAATAAATAAACAAACAACAACAATCATAGTTATAGTTTAGAAAGAAGATTGAGAGGGCTAAAACATAGAAACTAGTCAGTGAAAAGAAAGATGAGTCACTGCAGATCATCTTAGTACCATCATATAGGGATAGACAACAAGAACGATAAGTTGATTCACAATTGTATGTGCATTTTCCAGAACAGTTTCTTGTCCTGCACCATGAAATTGAAAGTGAAAAACTTGGAATTGAAACTCGAAACATTGTAATAAGGTTTTAAAAAATATATATATATCTTAGCTTTTTCCATAAATATTTTAAATTCAACAAATTTGGCACTAGAAAAAGTTACCATTTATTTTAATAGAAAAGAATCACCATTAGACATAATAATTAAGATAAACTAATCTTCTCTTCCTTATCCTTTCAGTACTTGCAGCCCAGTATCTAAGGAATCCCTTGTTGACTGATGTTGAAACATCTATCCATGGGGAGACTGTTCACCTATCCAGATTTTGTTGCGTTCCATTTGTAGTCTTTCAATTAATACAGCCATAAAATGGCATGTTCTGCACTATATCTCTGAGGGGAAAGGGGTTCTTGGATCCCAGCATCATCATAATCCATTGATTTACTTCAAGATGATTGAAAGCTTCAATTCTAATACTCCAAGGGGAGCTCCACCATGTTATCTTGCTAATTGGGCAATCAAAAATGAGGTGATGGAGTGTTTCTGGTTGATATTGACACAAGTAACAAGTTGAGCTATCATTCTGGATATACCTACAAATTCTATCCAATGTGGGTAGGGATTGGAACATAAGTTTCCATAGAAACATTTGGTGTCAGCTATGTTGATTAGAGTTTCATCAGACTTTCCACATTTTATGGCTAACATGGGGGGACTCTAAAACCCTTGTTGTGAATTATTGTACGGTATATAGAACCTATTGTGAAAGCCCCTGTCAAGGAGGGAGCCCATACAATCGTATCTTGCTCCTGATCTAGGATAGGAGTATTTAAGATATTGTTACTGAGATGGAGAGTAAATATTGCCCTTACCTATGCGTGGTTCCAGTTTCTACCATCTACTAACATTAAGTCTTTGACAAGGATTAGGTGATTAAGTACATGATGGTCTGTAGGAATATGCTAGCTGTGCAATTTATGTAGCCACGGATTGTTCCTGATTAGTACTATTGAATTCTTGCCTAGTTGATAACAAATGCCTGAGGTTATCAGTTCACTACAATTAGTACTGTAACCCCTGATCCACAAAGTTGTCTTGGTCATTTACTCTAAATTCATATTGGGTCTGCCTCTAAGGTACTTGGATCTTATCAACCTTACCGATGTCCTCTACCTTGTTGACACAAGAAACAAGTTGAGCTAGCATTCTAGATATACCTACAAATTTTATCCAATGTGGGTAGGGATTGGAACATAAGTTTCCATAGAAACATTTGGTGTCAGCTATGCTAAATAGAGTTTCGTAGGACTTTCCACATTTTATGGTTAACATAGGGGGAGTCTAAAACCCTTGTTGTGAATGATTGTACGGTATGTAGAACCTATTGCGAAAGCCCCTTTCAAGGAGGGAGCCCATACAATCGTATCTTGCTCCTGATCTGGGATAGGAGTATTTAAGATATTGTTACTGAGATAGAGTGTGAATATTGCCCTTACCTATGCGTGGTTCCAGTTTCTACCATCTACTAACATTAAGTCTTTGACAAGGATTAGGTGATTAAGTTCATGATGGTCTGTAGGAATATGCTAGCTATGCAATTTATGTAGCCACGGATTGTTCCTGATTAGTACTATTGAATTCTTGTTCCTGATTAGTACTATTGAATTCTTGCCTAGTTGATAACAAATGCCTGAGGTTATCAGTTCACTACAATTCATAATGTAACCCCTGATCCACAAAGTTGTCTTGGTCATTTACTCTAAATTCATAATGGGTCTGCCTCTAAGGTACATGGATCTTATCAACCTTACCGATGTCTTGTGCCTTGTTGTAATATAACCTGCCATCCGAGTTTAGCAAAGTGCCAAGTTCATGTCCCTCATCTTCCTAAATCCCATGCCACCAAAACATTTAGGCTTACAAACATCCTTCCAAGATCGCAAGTAGAGGTTGTGCTTTTTAAAGCTATACACACCCTAAAAGAAATCTTGTAGCATTCTATCCATTGTATCTGTGATGAATTTAGGTGCCAAAAAAGACTGCATTGTGTACTTTGGTACAACTTGTGCCACTATCTTGGTAAGTGTAGCTCGACCAGCCATAGATAATGTCTTTTCCCACCAACTTGCTATTTTTTTGTTACATAAAGAGTGCCTTAGCTTTGGATTTGAACTTACATAAAGAGTACCATAGATACTTGCTACTGTGGTCAATTCCTTCATTCCTAGGATCCTACACAATTTGCTTCTAAGGTTGTTTTGCACATTCTTGCTAAAATGAGTTGAGATTTTGCTCCAATTTATTACTTGGCCTGTCCAAAGGAAGTACTATTGGAGGCATGAGTGGACTGATACGGCTTCATTTTTATTTTCCTTGCAATAAATAACGAGGTCACCAGCATACATAAGATGTGTTATCTGTGGGCTTGTTCTTGACACCTTAATATCACTTATCTTCCCTTCGACTTTAGCCTTGGCCAAGATTCTAGACAACATATCTGAAAAAATTGTGAACAATACGGAGACATCAAATCACCTTGTCTAATCCCTCGTTCTAAAGTTAAATAGCCAAAGGGGACCCCATTGATTAGAACTGAAAAACTGGCTATTGAGACATATTCAAGGAACATAGTAATGAATTTTCCAGCAAAAACAAGATTTTGTTGGATGATCTCCAACGTCTTCCATTCCACTTGATCATAGGCTTTAGCTAGATCAATCTTGATGGCCATGAATCCATTTTTCCCTTTTTTTTTCCATTTAGGTAGTGCATAACCTCATGATTTATGATGAGATTGTCCCTAATTAGCCTATTTAGATCAAAGGCAGCTTGACTCGGATGAACAATATCTTTTAGCAAATTTTTGAGTCTTCCAACCAGCATATTTGTTATGATTTTGAACACCACGTTGCAAAGTGCGATTGGCCTAAATTGCTCAACTCGCGAAGCTCCTTTCATCTTAGGTATCAAGGCAATGAAGGTGTGGTTGAATGATTGCTTGAGTTTAGTCAAATCAAAAAATTGTTGGATCTCAAATACTACTACATCACCCATGATTCCCCAGTACTGCTTATAGAAGGAAACTATCATGTTTTCAAGGCCGGGACTCTTAAAATTTTTCGTGCTAAAGAGGGCCTCTTGAATTTTTGATGGCTCTGGGTAGGTTGTCAAATGTAGATTTTGTTCTTCTGTGATGTGTGCTTGTATTAGTTCCTACAAATCAAAAGGACAAGACGGGCAATCACTGGAGAAAAAGGTTAGAAAATTAGTGAATAAATTCATTTCCAATGAGCGTCCTATCAGAGATCCAAGTATTATCAGAATGCACTTGATAGTGTTGTATCTTCTATGAATAAGACTAGTGAAATGAAAATAGTGAGTATTCAACTCTCCCTCTTCCAACCAACGTGTTTTGGCTTTCTCTCTCCATAATATTTCTTCACATTTAGACAGTTCATCTAAGTCCCATTGAGTAACAAGCTCCAACTAGATGAGGTTGCGATCTTGAGGTTGGGATTGGATAGTTTCAATGGTTTGTTGGAGGTTTTTGATTTTAAGGTGGATGTTGCCGAAGAAATTGTTGTTCCATTGTTTAAGAGCAAATTTTGGTGTTCTTGATTAGGGATGGGAAAGATGGGCTTCTATTCCAAGCTTCCAAAATAATGTGGCTAGTTTCGGGATGTGAAATCCACATAGCTTCAAATTGAAATAGTTTTGGGAGAAGGTTTTGGGTAGGGGTAGTCTGAATGAGGAGGGGTTTGTGGTCCAAGTGAACAATAGGACGATAATATAGATTGTAGCTTCAGGGAAGTGAAATTTCCAAGCTACATTTGAGAAGCCTCTATCTAATTCTTTTTCGGATATTGGCTAGACCCCTGCCCCCCCCCCCCTTCTCCATTTATTATTCCAAGTGTATGGATGACCATAGAATCCCATATCAATCAATCCAAAGTCATCTACAATTTGTTGTAACCCTCTAGAACTAGCTCCACTTACTACCCTTCCACCAATTTTCTCACAAGAGTTCAGAGCGCTGTTGAAGTCGCCCACTAACATCCATGGTCCCTGGAAAGTATTACCAATGACATTTAAACATTTCAAAGATCATGTCTCAATGATGATATAGGAGGCCCATAAATTACTAAGAGTTGTCATGGGTACGGAATACCATCGTAAAAAATTAGACAATTAATAATGTTATAATTTGCAAAGGTTACTTTAAGTTGAATATCAGAATTCCACTAAGCAAAAGACCACCAAATTTCCCTTTAGTAGATAGAAATTCAAATTCACCAAATCCTAATTTTTTAAACAATCTATTTAACATAGTCATTGTTTTCAGTTTTAACTTCTGCCAGAAACAAAAAATTTGGTTTGTGAGATCTAACGTGACCTGGTAAGTGTTTAACTGTCGTAGGATGACCAATTCCATGACAATTCCAAGAAACAGCGATCATTGTTCAGTGGGGCAGAATTTGTCCCACCTCTTCGACATTAAGTTTAGCAATTTCAACAACTAATTCTTCAATAAAAAGGCAAGGTATCAGTAGAGTCCTAGTTTGTCTCGCTTGGCATTTGACATGTATGAACCTTCTACACAAAACAGAGGCTATGTCCTCCATTATTTCCTCTGTCCCAAGGTTTTTAGGGTGAGAAATAGGTCTATCATATTGGTGGGTTGGATATAAATGGAGTTTGGCCAAATGCATCATGAACATTATCTTTTGGGGTGATTCTACTTATATATATATATATATATAACAAGAGCTTTAGGGCTTGAAGGTCGTTTAAGCAAGGTTGGATTAGATTAGGAACTAGAATTCAGGAGTTAAAAGTGTTGGGTAGTGGGTAGCTTGTTTTGAATCTTAGGTTTGGGGGTGAAATGTGGTCAGAACTGTAGTCCAACTTGGTCAGGTAGGAATAGTGTTAGTCATATTAGGTATTAGGTTTGGGTTGTGGAGGCATGGTAATTTGGGTTGGATGTGATTTTATGATTATTTTATGTTGATTGGGCTTTGGGGTTTTGGAGAATATGGTAATGTTTTGTTTTGGAGAATCATATTTTTTATGGGTGTGGCGGGAAGGGATTTTAGGTTGATTGGTAATATTCAGTAGCACAGACCTATTCTCCTGTAGGTTCTGATCAATTATGCATATTGAAGGGGGAAAAGAGAGCATAAATTGTACTTTGCATGTCTACCTCTCTATTCTCCTTTGCTTTTGGAGATCTGGCTGCCGGTAGTTTTAGATCTGGTTATTTCTAAGTTGGTGCTTTGTCATTTTTGTTCAATTGGGCTTTCATCTATTAACCGAATGAAGGTGGGCTGGAGTGTTCATCTTGGGAGCCATTACTTTAGACTACACAAGCAGTTTAGATATGATCTACTTTCCCACAGTTATAGCAAAAATTAAGAAGTCTCTCCTATTTGAAATAAATCCAAAGTTCCATTCCATCTTCCCTTAGTATGAAACATCTGATTTAAGGCTATGCAACGTGTCAATTAGTACTCTAATGCGAATAAATTTCCTTGCAATGTGGAACTAAGCATCCTTTTCAGAATGAATGAATTTTCTAGCATAGTCCCTAATTTTCTTTGCATTTTTTGAGTTCATTGAATTGGAGGGGGAGGAGATTGTATATTTGCATCCACATGTATTTTTGAAAAATCAATTCCTTCAAGGTAGCTTCTGGTGGCAAGAATTGGAGATAGAGGAGAGATCCTTTAATTGCTTTAGGACATTAATCCAAAATATTATCTCTGTCTTTGGTATTCTTGAAAGTGCACATCACCATATTTTAGTCTAAAACCTTGATTCCAATGTTGATGCCCATGTTCCATGATGTATTTAATACAACAATGATGGCCTTGTGGTTGATTTTTTTGTTGTTGTAATAAGGCAAACAACCAATGCGAGTTCGTTGAATACAACAATTGTATTGTCATTGAATGTGAAGTTTGAACAGTTTGTTTCTTGCACTAGAAGCTCATTTGTATTGCCCATGGGTAATCCTAAAGATAATGCCTAGTTAATGAAGACAACAGGTAGTCGGTGGTCAGAAAAAGTTGAGGTGCAAAGGTTTCTGGTGGAAGCCGAGATCGGCGACACCTAGACAAAAGCTAGTGTGAAGTCAACTCTGAAGAGAGAAGGGAGAGAATTTTACTCTAGTGAGAGAAAACAACTATCCAAGAGATATCACACTTCAAAATTCTTTATACAACATTCCCTGAGAAATAATAACTAATATGCATCCCATCCTATAAATAACGGATCAATACTACTCCCGAATGCCATCAAAATTCTTGTTGGATTGAGCAAAGTTTCAGTTTTTCCTTTCTTTTTTCTCTCTTTGTTTTATGGGTTCTCAGTTCAATCTTGAATTATTATTATTATTATTTGTTTTTGATTGTTTTGAGTTGGGTATACCAATAATGATGTATAATTTTAAGGAGATGCAGTCAACCTCATCAACAATCTTCCAGGCATATGCATAATAGGCTCCTTCGATGATGATGATTTGGTTAATAGCCAACAAATTGACTCCGAGTTGGGTCAGGTCTTTTATCGAATCTTCTATTAGATATCTTTTTACTTCTCTATCGACTGAAATCACGATTGTGGTGGATGATTAGTGTGGTATGTCAAAACAAATTCTATAATTCTGCGGAGATTTATCTCAGCAAGAAAATGTCTCCCACTATGGATAGGTTCAAAGTGAACAAGACCTCCAAACATAAGAGCATCAATGTCAACATTGAGAAAAATCAGATAATCACAGACGAATATGGTGGTATTAAAATTAACTGGCGTTTTGTGTTTATTGAAGCCCAAAAAGATAGGGGTCATATCCCCGAAAAATGTTACTTTGAGGTCACTTTCCATAAGATATACAACGATGCGGTAGTCAATGATTACGTGCCTTTTGTACTGGAAAGAGATAAAGAAATTAAAGAGAGCAAGAAGGTGGTTTAGCTCTACAC
>JAXGGT010053547.1:0-10459 GCA_035583425.1 Marsdenia floribunda
CTTCTGTATTAGTGCCTATTTTATAGGAATTATTACTGTAATAGTTATTTTCCTATTTTAGAATTCCTGTATATATAAGGCAAGGTTGTACATTACAGAATAATAAGAGAAAAGTTCTTTCCTCTCATCCATTCTTTCCTTATTCACAACAGTGTTTAAATAAGAAGTGCCCAAGCAATAGATGGTAGACTTTAGGAAGCAACATTTGAAGTGTCGCACTCCACCTTAACACAAATCCTATATGAAGCACATGTTACAAGGACTGTGCTTTTGAGGGTTGCACATGCAATGGATTAGACAGAAAGAAAAATAATAATAATAATAATAATCCCATGGGAAGAGCAACTGCCCTCTAGTAGGGTTGGTGGACGTGAGAATTGAGAATGAGAGAGAGAGAGAGAGAGGATCCATTATTGAAGGAGGTGGGGAAATACCAACAGCAGAATAGGGGGTAGGGGTAAAAAATGTCAAGAAAAATGAGCAGAAGTAAGGAAGGTATGGAAAGACAGCTGTGGAGGGGCCAAAGTGTTTGCTAAGAACATGTTGCTACAAAACCCATCCAAAGTGTTGGAAAAACAATTTGAATCAGACAAATGAGAAAATTATTTTTCAATTATTTATTACTTTAATTCATTAAGACATTTTATCATATAGACAATAATAATTTGATTAAATGAATCGATAATCATTAAAATTATTTGAATAATTATTATATAAATAAATAAATTTAAAATATATAAAGTAATAAATGTATTTAATTCATCTAAATATTAATACTATTAGAAAAGTATCATTTATTATGTACTTTCATTTTTTGAATTTTTCACTTCCTAAACCGTATTACAAGCTTTAATTTGCCAATGGGCAGCGACTTAGTTAGATCATTAAATATTTGATTTTTTTTTTTTTTTTTTTTTTTTTTTGATTCATTTGGATTCGATTTGAATTACGTTCACAAAGTTTAATTTTTATTAAGGAAAAAACTTTACCTTGACTCTTATATGACACTCATAGCGAGTGTTGAACTCCTAATTTTGCGTAGCATTCACAAGGTGCTTAAATTACCCACTTGACCTTACGTAGTATTGTTAAGAAATACATACTCAATTATGTCAAATCAAGAGTTAAGGAGCAAAATCTTGTACTAACTACTTCAATTTGTAAAATAAATACACATTATTCAACCTCAAAATCATCTACTATAAGAAAAGTTTATTTTAAAGAAATTGTATGTAATACAAATATCAGATAATTATGTTCTTTCTTTGTTCAATATAATAATATTAAGTTGTTATTATTATATTTACATTTTTTTTGTGTTTTATTTTAGCTTACCCTTAAGTTTTTCTTACACAAATTAAGTTCATCCATGCATGGCATAACAATTCAGGGGCTCTTCAAAGTGAAGACCTATTCATAACTATAAATGATACCAAAACTTACAAGTACGAGAGGGAGTTGATTGGATGTATATAATTCAACTTTAGGGTGATGTATTTGTATTAAATATATATATTATATTAAGATTAATTACCAAAAAAAAAACAAAAAATATATATATATATTATATTAAGATTGAACTGATATTTTTTACCCTTTTTTGCTTCACAAATGAAATTTCTGTCTCATCATTGACTCATCTAATTTTCATCCATTTTCAGTTTAATGGGAAGCTATCGTTAGAACTTATCAAAAAAGGGAAGCTATCGTTAGAAAGGTATTGAGAGCGAGAGCTGAAATGACTTGTTTTAAGGCTTCTTGTTTTTTGTTTTAATAAGTGAATAAAATTTTATCTATTTTATAAATATATTTATTATATGAATATTCATTGAATATTCTTATATTTTAATTATTTTTTAATTTTTTTGTCTTTAAAAGTATTAGGTCTTTTAACATATATATTTTTCTATAAATAGAGGAATTCATATATTGATTAAGGTTAATTAATAAGATTTATAATTAACTCTACAAAAAAAAAAAAAGGGTTATCAAGACAAACATTTTAAAATTACTAATCTTAAAAGTCTTCTATTATTATGTATGTAGAAATATTTTTTAAAATAAATATTTAAACAATTAAAAATACCTTAATAGATTAAAAAAATGTCTCCAAAAAGTTTCAATTTAAAAATTTAATTTTATTCATATATAAAACTTTCCTTGAGACTATTGTGACAGCTAAAGTTGAGACACTTATATCTTTATTGAAGCATTTATATAAAGTGCATCAAAACACGGAACACCCTAATATATATTCTATTGAGGCACTTCAAAGTGTCCTAAAAGCTCATTTTTTGTAGTGTAAATTATTGTCTCTATGTTACTTTTACTCTCTTTTATTTGTCTTATTATTAATTATTTTATAACAATTTATTTACTTACTTTCTTTAATTTTACTATTTTTTTTTCTTTAATTAAACTCATGATATCTTAGGATCATAAATGAGATTGCTATTAATGTAATTACCACTTTTTATCGATAAATGAATAAATAGAGAGGGATTTTTTTTAAAAAAAATAATAAATTAAAAAATAATAATAATATTCAGATACTAAGTAAACAAAAATGGAAAGAATTAAAGTTAAAAATTAATATTAATTTTTATTCATATTAAATTATTAAAATAAATATAACATCTTGACTATTAATATACATTTCTAGTAGATAGAAATTCTATTTATTTTTTTTCACTCTCTATTTTTTTATTTGTTACAAACAAAAAATTATATTATTTAAGAAAAAAAACTAAACTATTTTTTTTCTTTATTTTTTTTAATAATAATAATTGGTAAGTATTAATAAGAATGAGAGATTTAACATTAGAAAAGAAAAAAAAAAAAATGAATGGGTGTGAAGTATGAAAATCATTTTTTTCCCAACAAGTTTATGAAAAAATCATTACACGGTAAGTCATTTTTTTTTATACAGTATGTATGAGACAAATTATTTTTATTCAATTAGATATGTCATTATCATTATATCAAATTTTTAAATTAATAATTTTCTATAAATATTAATATTTTAATGATACAAAATTTAAAAGACGAGAATGAATAATTATTTCAATAAATATAAAATTAACAAAAATTAATTAAAAATAATTATAATTAACTAAAAATAATAGTTCTATATATAAAGGTATTCAAGAAACTGAGAGAAAAAAATTATTAATATATATATATATATATATATATATATATATATATATATGTATGTATTAGAAATAATCCACGAAAGTAAACAAACAAAATAACTATAACTAAAAATAACTAAACAAATAAATCAGGAAGATAAACAAATAAAAATTTTAAAAAAAAAAATTAAGATTTGCATATTGTTATAAATATATTTATTATATGAATATCTATTGAAGACTCATATGTCCTATTTACTTATTTGTTCCATAGCCTTTTATCTTTGATAGACTCATGCACTCTTCTTGACTTCTTTACTTCAGAGTCTTTAAATCTTTTAAATCTGTACAGTTGTATCTCTATAAATAGAGGACTTGTAAAACCATTATTGATTGATGAATAAAATACAAGATCAATATATTATGTCTATCTTTCTTTATATTTTTCACACCTTTTATAATTAGTTTTATAACACATATAATAATAACAACAATAAGATAATTGGAAAAAAAAAATTAGAAGAAACATTATAAACGTATATAATAATATATACATATATATATTAAAAGAAAAAGAAAAAGAGTTTTCCATGAGATTCCCAATCCAACCTGAATAAACCCAATGGCTGTCGCTGCAGGCATTCATCTTTTCGAGTTTTCCTCACACCCTACAACTGTTCCCTTAATACCCACTAAAAGTCTTAAATTACCAAACAATTTCTTAATTATAATTAATACTCCTATTTTCAATCTTTCAATTATCACAACATCACAAAGTGAATGTTCACTTTTGCTATGAATATTCTAATTCCCAATTTCTCCGAAATCTTCAACTAATGCCTCTTATTATCTTTATTTAAAATAAAAATTATAGCTTCTTTTCACGAAATTCACTTACTTTCCTAATAATATATATATTTTTCCAATAACACATATTTTAAGGAAAAAAAATTAAAATATAAAAATTACTGTAATAATTAAAAATTCATTATAAAAATTATTATTTAACAAATATATAATTTTTTTCTTTTCGACGATAAATAAAATCGTAATCAATCATTCGATTACTCGTCAAAAAAATAAAACTAAATTTAAAAAAAGTGACAAAATTATCTTTTTCTTTTGCAAGAATTATAAAAATATTTTAGAACCATCACAAAGCATAATCCACTGTATTGTCGTTTTTGTTCACTTTAGGTAAGCATGGGTTTTAAACAACAAGAAGGCATTTAGTCTTTTTGGTTTGGATTTCTATGAAAAATACTTAGAAAAAAATTGAAACAAATAATATATACTTTTGATTATGGTGAAAAACTGCTTGGAGAGTAACTAAAGATGATATCAAAAGAAAGGAAGCAGAGAAAAAAGAAAAAAAAAAAACTCTCTTTGCAATTAAATTCAAATTTATTTTTTTTTAAAAAAAAAAATATATATATTTATTATTTAAAAATAATATATTATTATAAGAGTTGAGACCTACACGTCATATCAAGATAATTATTAAAAAAGACATATCTTACACATTGAAATAAAGCAAGGTCACACTCCAATGTGAAGGGCCACCAAGAAGCCATGTTCTAAATATTCACAATTCTTTATTTCAAACTAGTGTCTATTAAGAATTGAGAAATACACACACTTCAAGTCACGAAAAGAAATCGAAGTACAAGAGCCCTTAAGAGAAGTGTGAAAGCTTCTAGAGAAAACGGAAAAGTATCTAGATACATATCTTTAATTATCATAAATATAAAATAAATATGATGTTGTGTGAAAATTATATAAGATTTATTTTTTCGTAAAGTGAAAAAAATTAAAGAAATTAAGTTGATATTATCTGAAAAGTTTATCTCGATCGAGTGATGATATATTCCGATGAAAAAAAAAAAAAAAAGTTGTTTCTTAAGTATTTTCGAAGACTAGATGTCTTGAAAAGCTTTGAAACGTAATGAAATAAGAAAGATAATTTTCTCTCGTGATGATGTGATTGAGATTGAGAGACCACTTAGTTCTTTTCCAGTGAATTTTTGGGTGGAGACTAGAATAATCAAGTTATATGTACTTTGACAGTGTTATCTAAATCTGAAAAGTTAAAGAGTTAACTACTATAGACGGATTGTTAATCACCTATGTAGGAACTATAAATGATTGTGAAGGAAATCCTTCTTTGATTTAGATATAGGTTGTCCAATAGGGACTTTAGACTTTAATTTCCTCTATGTAAATAAAGATATAGGTCAAAGAAATACTTTGTATGTTAAACTAAGACAGGTAGGGCTTCCTAAACCTCTCTACCTTAACACCTTTTTCAGTGTCATTCCTTTATCATGTAGGTTAAAACCTTTTTTGAGAATTAAATTATAATTCATACTTTTTTGAATTTAGCATGTTGGTGCATTTGGAAAAATAAAAATTAAATAAAAATACCCAAGTCCTTAAACCTGCAGACTAACTATATTCTTTAAGGAATCTTAACCCAACCAATATTCTAGCCAAGCTATAGAATTCAGTCAAGTAAATGACCTCCCAATTCATCTTAAATGGACTTCCCCTCCTACCCCTTTCCTCTCTCTTAACACAAATGGCTCCTAAGGGTATGGTGGAGTATTTAGGGACAATGACTTCTAGGTTTTTTTTTTTTTTTTTTTTCAATATTAAAATGAAATTAAACAAGCCCCTTGGATAAGAAATTTTATTCTTAGCACCATAATAAAATTCATCAATAATACTGTTTCGAGTGAGAGTAAATGCTCTGTAAATATTTATCACCAAACAAAAGTTAGCAACCAAAATCGGATTAGTGGAAACCACTGCTTTAGATACGGGATTAATTACCTAACTATATATAATGAACGATAAATCTCTCTTCATACTGGCGTGGACAAGTAAAAGAATTTAGGTTATAAATGATAAGTTTGGAGAAAGACTTGAATGCGTCCTCTCCCTAACCCATGACTTGGTCAAACGGATTCGACCTCATTAATTCGGGACATTCCATCTTTCATTGAGGGAAGGGATTTTAGCAGTAAATATAAAGAAATGAAATCCAACTTATCATATTTTAATATTATTAACAATGATAGAACACACGGTAGTTGAAGGTATTAAATGCATGAAATTATTCTTTAGTCACAATCAAACCTCAAAAGCAACTGCTCTCCACTGCCTCCTTCTAACGAACAAGTGCCACTTGTCCGTTAGGGAGCAAATCGAGCTCCCTTACATGGGATAATTATATTTACATCTAAAGGGAAAAGGGGGTTTGCATATCAAGAGTATAAATAGAGAGAGAGGGTACGGGTCCAAATACGTTTACTATTTATCATCTTCTTCTCCAAACTTTACCTCTCAAGAGTATTCTGCAATCTAGGGTTGGTTGAAACCTTTAGACTTATTCCGATCTCCTCTCTAACTTGACCGTCGGAGAGTCTACTAGAGACTCTTTCTCTGTGTAGACCTTTTTGCAGGTGTCCTTGGAGCGCAAATCAATTTCTTAACTCTACATTTTTGGAGACTAAACTTGATTAGGAAATCTTGTCCCGATCAATATATATATACACATATATGTGTGTATATATATATCCTTTCTGAAATTTCATCTTCTTTTTTTTTCTATATATTATATATAGAAATTTAGTAAAACTATTCTTAATTAACCAGCTTCTTAACATTTACATATATATATATATATATATATATCAAGGTGAGCAGGTGTGAATAACTAGAATTTTTCTAATCAAATTAGCATTATCTCATATGATTTCTCCACAACGTACGGTCACACAATGAGCAAGAAGGAAAATACAGACACACACACACACATATATGCAGAATTAATGAACAAATACAAGTGAAAATTAAAATCAGGGTTTTTCAAGATCCCTAGCTAGGTTATTACCTGTTCAAATTGGTGTGGTGGATTCAAAGTACAAATAGATAAGAAACTGTTTGTTCTTCTTCACTTTGCCTCCTGCAGGTGGAGATGACGAGAAAGGGACAAATTGTATACATACATGGTAAATATTAATATATCACAAACACAGTTCAGGAAATACCCACTCTAAGAACTTAATTCCACATAAGAACTTTATGAAAATATGTTGCTCCTCAATATTATAAAACTCTTAAAGTTGTTGTAGATTAGGTAAGTTCAATTTTTTATCTTTTCATTTGGCTTTAACTATTGATTGTTTGCTTCATAATTAATTTCAACCTAAAAAAAAAAAATCAACAGAAGGACATACCTGCCCTTGCCTAAGTCAATATCCACATCAATATATATATATAGGCAAATTGGCAAGTTTAGTCCACATACTATCGCGATTTGGTGATTAAGGTCCCCAATCTATTTTTTTGTACAAATAGGTCCCCAAATTATGCAAATTGTGTGATTAAGGTCCTTCTATTTGAATTTTTTGTTAAAACACTGTTCATCCATTAAAAAAAATGCCCAAGGGTATTTTAGTCTTTGCACTTCGGGGAAAAAAAAAAAAAGAGAAAATGATCGGGAGATGTCTGATGCCCTCTTCCTCCGCCAGCAGCTGAAGAGAAGCCGCTGGAAGCATCTTCCTACCCATTTGAGTTGCAGCATCTATACTTGCAAGATATGTATCTCAGTGGTAACTGGTTCTCCAGCAAGCTTCCAACAAGTATCAGACAACTCTCCGAGCTTCGAGTTCTAAACGTTTCCCGCAACATGATTCACGGACAACTACCAAATGAGATGGGTTCTCTTAGGAATCTTCAAATTATTGATTTATCATTCAATCATTTCAATCTCTCATCCATTCCAAGATGGCTTGAAGGACTGCCATCGCTGTACAAGGTCTACCTGGCCGAATATGGTATACAAGATAAAATTCCAGATTCTTTGCAAACTTTTGGCTTACACATCTTGGAACTGGATTTATCATCTAATCACCTCATCGGAGAACTACCCAAATGGCTTGGGAGGTTCAGGCAGCTTGCAATATTGAACCTTTCATTGAATTCAATTTCTTCCAAGATTCCACCATTACACGTATGGACTACTTGCGAGTTTTAGATCTTCATTCAAATAGGCTATCAGGACCTCTGATTTGGAGAGGCTCATTAGCCTACACTGATCTTTCAGATAACAAATTCTCCAGCGGTCTTGAGCAGATTGACTGGTCAGGTGAACAAGGCATTATTGAGTACCTAAATATATCTCGAAACTCTCTCAAGGGCGAGATTCCATCCTCAATTGGAAAATTGCAGAAAATGGAGACTTTGGATGTGAGTTACAACCAGTTGAGTTCAACACTACCAGCATCATTGTCAAATGCAACTTCATTGGAGAGGCTGAAGTTGTAAAAGAATCACTTCACAAGGACAATCCCAAGTCAGTTCTTGAAACTGAGAAAACTGAGAAAATTCAACGTCTCTGATAATTCTCTGGTTGGGAAATAAATTCCTGATTCAAAACCTTTCATCGATTTTCCAATGAGTTCCTATTCTCGAAATAAAGGCTTATGCGGCAAACCCATGGCTCCATGCAGGGCTTAAACCTAATATACATTTTTTTTTTTTTCCATTCTCTTGTCTTACACCTAATGCATAAATTTTAACTAAATGTATATGTTGCTGCTAACTTAATAGATGATATCACAGAGATAGTTATATCAACATTAGAAGGTTGCAATCCACTGGAAGAAAATCAAAAACCTCCGGAAGCACCAGCACCTCCTCTTCCTCCCCTGCTGGTTCGAAAATCTGCCTCTGCAAAAATACTGTTGATAACTCCTCTCCGACGACCATCACCACTGGAGAAGAAATCAAACATGAAAAAGAAGAGAGAGAACTCCAGCAATGCCCTTTTTCACTGCTCTTCTCTCCACTTCCCCTTTCTGTTTCTCTTATTCTTCCTCAGTGTTCTTCCTCCTCGCTCCTTCAATGCCCACAGCACCATCACCACCCAACTCTTTTAAAAGTGAGAGGGAAAGATTCCCAGCAGAAACAGTACTACCCCCACCATAATTATTATCTCCTCCGAGTTGATGAGGAATTCTGGTAGAAGAAATACCCTTTCCTTCTTTTTTTTTTAAATTTTTTAAGTAAAAATACCAAAATACTTTTGGGCATTTTTTTTTAACGGATGAATAGTATTTTAACAGAAAATTCAAACAGAAGGACCTTAATCACACGATTTACATAATTTGGAGATCTATTTGTAGAAAAAAAAAAAAAGATTAGGAACCTTAATCACTAAACCACGATAGTTTAGGGACTAAACTTGTCAATTTGCCATATATATAGGGAATAATAATAGAACATACAAGAGAGAGAAATTAATGATATGCTTTGTTCATTTCTTGTAGCAATTTTCAAACTAGATAATTAATTTGCTCCCGGCAACCTTAATTGTATTTCAAGTTCCTGTTTCTTGTAGTAGAGTAACTTTTTTGCTTCTGAAAAGCAAACTTTAAAAGTTTAGACTGCCATCTTGTTGTTCTTGAAGCAAAAAATTTCTTTACGTTTTTCTTTTTTTTTTTTTGGGTTAAAAATTGAACATACATACAATCTACTTGATTTTTGCCTTGGAGCTTCAAACTGTCGAAATCAGAAGTGGAATTGGAGCTGAAACTTTTGGACCGCTCTTGAGATTTATCCTCCTGCCAAATTACAAGGTTTTTCTTTTATTGTTCTTCTTCCTTTTAAGAAAGTTATTTTCTGCTTCCTTTTCTATTTTGCACTTCATTTTTTTTTTAATTCTTTCTCTCTACTTGCCTATCTTGATCATGCTAATGTGATTTTTTTTCTTTTTTTCTTTTTTTTTTTGTTTTTAACTTTATGATCAATTAGACTGGAGAATGGTTTCTAAATTGTTTCATGCTTTATTTATTTATTTATTATTTTTTTTAAAAAAATTATTTTATTTATATAATCTTTTGGATTCTGTTCCTTTTTTCTTTTTCTTTATTGTAATTCCTAGAACTTCGTGGATATGAACTCATGTCTAACATAATAAATTGGGTAGTATTAATATTATGTTTTGATTAATTTTCCTGTACATGGTTGGTATCTTTTAGTTGGAGTGTATTGTGCTATTAAAAAAGAAGAAAAAAAATATGGAAAATGTTTTAGTGAAGCATAGTGGATGAAACTGAAGAAGCTCTATGAGGGTTAGATAATTTCTGGCTCTTAAGGTTTGAAACTGTGGAAGTTGATTACTCCCATTTATTCACTATCTGCTTATATTGTCATTTTCATCATTTGGGAATTATTACATTAAGTGACTTTTGATGCCTTCACTTTTGTTTTATAGTGTTCCATAATGTTGTATGTTTATAATGTTTGTGGACTTTTGT
>JAXGGT010053557.1:0-10458 GCA_035583425.1 Marsdenia floribunda
GGTTCGGATTGCCTAGAATATTAATCACAGATAACGGCACACAGTTTGCTTCTACTGAGTTTCAAGAATTCTGTCAAAAAATGCAGATTGATCACAGATTCTCTTTGGTTGCACATCCTCAAACTAATGGTTTAGCATAGGTGACAAACCGAATGATCCTACAAGGATTGAAAAAGAGACTTGACAACTCCAAAGATAAATGGGTCAATGAATTACCCAAAGTTTTATGGAGTTACCGAACAACACCTCATTCCCAAACGCATGAGTCACCGTTCAATTTATGCTTTGGTACAGAAGCTCTGCTGCCCGTGGAGATAAACATTCCTTCTGTCCGACTACAATACTTTGATCCCATACTCAATGATCAGAAGCTTGTAGAAAATCTACTTCTGCTTGACAATACAAGGGAAAAATTGGCAATCGTCGAAGAAGAATACAAGCGAAGGTTGGCCAGAACCTACAACAAGAAAGTAAAATCTAGCAACATTCAAGTCGAAAATTTAGTTCTAAGAAAGAACGAAGCAGGAAGACAAAATCCTGGAAGAAACGTAGACCTAACTTGGGAAGGTCCATACTTAGTCATCAAAGACAATGGAAATGGCAGTTACAAGCCTAAAGATATGGATGGTCGCTTAGTTGCAAGGACATGGAACGCCATCAATTTGAAGAGATTTTACCCATGATGTATTATCCTCCCGAATGGTTGCACTTTGAAATTCTCCCGATGGGAAACTACCCGAAGGGACCATTTCAAAGACACCGTTCAGGAATTAAAATGTATTGCATCTTCCTATCATGAAAAATAAAATTTCATTTCTTCCTCAGATTGCAATATATTAGTGTTTCTATATTCATCTACAAAATTTCTTAAATCAATCATGAAGATCGTCCATGGCTGATAAGCCTGATCGCTGAAAGATCAAAATTCACTAAGGCAAAATAGCCTATTCTAATACAAAACTGAAAAAGCGCTTTCTGATTCGAATCGAAGCCAGAAGGCTTACTGATTAATTCAGGCAACAAGCCAAAATAAAAATCAAAAGACTAAAACCCTTATTAAAGCCACGAGTCTAAAACAAACTGAAAGCTAAAAAGCTTCAAGTATGGCGGAACGGCCAAATCAAAATAGAAGGCAACAAGCCTCAATTCAAAAGCTAGCTAAAGGCAATAAGCCAAACCAATATGAAAGCTAAATGCTTAAAGGATCCGAAAATTTTGAGCTCAAATTTAGTCGACAAAGGTTATAAACCTCAACAAATCAGCTTTCAAATTTAGAAAGTTCATATAAAATCAAAGGCATTTAATGACCAATTCAACTCTTTCTTAGCCAAGATTAGAGGCAAAAATAATAGATTCATTAATTTTGCCCGAAGGCAAAAATACAAAAGTTCTTATATATAACCAAAGCCCGATGGGCATACATAGTTTTTGCCCGAAGGCTACAAAAGTTGTCAATTACAAGATTATTCTTGTTTCTTCTCCGAAGAGGAATCGGTGGGCATCCTCGCTGTGATTGGAGAGCCTGAGGCTGTCCCTTCAGCATCATCTCCAGCATTGGAAGACCCATCATCGGACCGATTTTCTTCAGCAATTGGATAAGGCAAAGCGGAAGCTTCGAAATTGAAGCCTTCTTCCCAAGGCATCAGTATCTCCACGCTTTCATCCTGAATAAAGGTCTGTAATTCCTCTGAAAATAGATAATCCGGATATGTCTTCTGCACCTCCACTTGAGTTGTAGAAAAGGCAGACTTGGCCGTTGCATCGACCAACCGAAGGACGAGACCTTGCCCTTCGGGTGTCTTCAAAAAGTGCTTGCATCCGGCCTTTTTTGCATGAAAGTCATGCCATTTTCCTCTAAGCTTGTCCCGAAGGTCTCGGTACGATATCTGCTCGCAGTTTTCATGTCTTCCAGTGTCTTCTCCTCCTGGTTGACTCGTCTTTCGTACTCAAGCATAGTCTCTGCGTATCCCTTTAAAGTGACCGAACACTCCTCCAACTTATCCTTCCAGGCTCCTAAGTCCTAGCAACTCAACTTTTTCTTTTTCAACACTCTCCAATTGGGCCTTTAAAGAAGCTACCTCCTCCTTTAGACTCTCTCGTTCTCCTTCTGCCAAAACTCGATCAAGGTGTTCCTTTTGTAGTTGGTTTTGAACAGAAGCCAACTTCTGCTCCGAAACTCTGAGAGCATCTCGATCGAGGATGGAGCGACGGAACATTTCCACCGATCGAAAAAGATACTGCAAAGAAAGAAAAAGAAGGAAAAGGTTAAAAGTTCAGCATAAGTATATATAATAATGAATTTCAAACGCCAATAAAACTTACATGGACTTGCCCATGTAAAAAAGCTCCATCGGCCCCCGTCCTGTTTTAAGACCTTATTCGGTCAATTTCTCCCTTCGGAATGCAGTGAAACAGGTAGTCTGCTGCTGCTCCAGCCGAACTAATTAGATCCCCTTCTTTAATAGACCAGTTGGGTTTGAAGAGGCCTTCGTGGTCCACATATCGTTCTGCAACATAACTGCTACTGGCCGCAGGAGGACTCCGAACGTCCAGGTCAGCTTGAGGACTATGACCCTTCCTTTCGAAAGGAGCCATAGGAACTTCTCCAATTTGAGCTTGACCGTGCTCCTCCTGATCGATCGGAATGGGCAACGAAGGAGTCCCCATCTGGGCAGCTTCTTCCATAGCCTTCTGCAAATTGGCAGGCTGCTCCTCCGTCGATACTTTAGATGATTTGCCACGCTTGGGTTGTGTAGATACCGTCCGAACGACTTTCCTTTTCTTCGGAGCCACCGATGGCCCTTGAATTGGTGTCGCAGTCACCTTCTCAGAAGTAACAGAAGGGGAACTCTTCTTCCCCTTTGCAGACATCAACATTTGGATCACGTTACTTCCTGTCAAATAAACAAACAAGGGGTCAGTTACGATAAAAAGATGAGTATCTATTCAAGAAAACAATCAAAGAGAAGATATATATTACTTAATCTCTTAATGTTGAAGACCCCGATGGTATGCAAATTGACGTCCACAAAAATAGAGGAGTTCCAATTCTCTCCAATAGACCATATGAACTCTAAGTTATCAATCTTTTCTACTACCGACTCATCGAGCCCATCGGGTCCATCATTATTCAAGGACTTACTATAGTTCCATTGAATCATAAGAGGACTAAGGACTGGGTGACTAATGAAGATAAACTCTTCTTTCCACCCATGAATACTGGAAGAAGTCCTGAGGAGCTCCCTAACCCCAGGACGACGCTGTGCATAGAACTATCCCCTGCCTGTGTTCAGACTATACTTTTGCATCATTACAAAATAGTGCCGAAATAGCTCTAGGCTAGAAGGTACTCCGCAAGCCCTACACAGTATTTCAAAGCCTAAAATGGTCCTAATACAGTTAGGAGTCAGTTGGGCTAATTGGATCTGCCAGTATAAACATATTTCCTCAATAAGAGGAAGAAGAGGGAACCTAAGCCCAGCTTTCAGCTGAGCAATATACACACCTATGTGGTGCTTTGGGTTCTGACAAATAGGTAAATCTTCGCGAAACTGATATCTAAAGTTGGGAGGAAAACCGTATGACAAAAGAGTTGAAGTAATCGGAAAAGGCAAGGCAGTAGTTTTTGAGAAAGAAGGGTCTTTTGGTTCAGTCCCTTTATTTGGTTTTGGGTTCGGAGCCCTTAGAGCCTTCGGTTCTATGTGAAGCGAAGACTCCCGAACGGCAGATTCATCTACAAAGGGGAAATCATAAAAGTTATTCAGACAGGAATACCTAATTGATTTAGGATTCCCATCTTCATCATTCACAACCCCGATCCTAGTAACACTAACTCCTTCTATATTGAATCTTTCTATTTCACCAATGCCCGATGAACCCTCTACCCTCACAGAATGAATGTTCTGCGCCCTAGAGCGTGTAATCCTAATGGGCATTTCGACTATAGTATCGGAAGAACTAGAAGGCGAATTGCTTGCACTCTCACTCCTAAGACTCATGTTTTGACTATCGGTAGCGCTCGAATGCGACATGATCGATATCTGAAAGAAAAAAGAGAAAAAGCAAAAGCAAATCAGTAAATATTTACAAAATACCTTTTAAAGGAGTATTCTCCATTTGAAAGAGTAAAGGTCAAACCTTAAACTCACAAGACAGCAAAGATACCCGATGGGAAAAAGATATTCGGCGAAGAAGAATAGAAAGAAGGAAGATCACAAAAAGATTGCAAAATCTCAAAAGTACTGATGTATTCAAGAAAATTCAGAACGCAGAAAAAAGAGTAAAGGTGAATGAGAAATGACTATTCACCGTATTTATAGAAAAATTTTACAAAGGATAAAACTGTAAGTTACCGTTGCGCTTCGAACGGTTACTTTCGTTCAGTAAATTCACCCGAACGGTTACATTTTCCCTTCGGCCTCCTAGCCGTTGTAATGGCTTAATCGGGTAACTGCAAGAGCAGTTAATGCCAGCAGTTGTAACTCCTTCAGATTACGCACGATGGTGCAAATTTAATTCCCAGAAATTATTTTTATTTTGATTTTGTTTTCTGATATATAAAAAAATATATATATATATCCTTTATGGTGCCGGCACACCAATTTTACAGTATTGCCCATGAGGCTAAAACTTCTCACAACATTTTTTCAGAATTTTTTGATGATTCTGATTTTGATTTCTGATAAAAAAAAAAAAAATGCTTATGGTGCTAACCACACCAATTTTACATTTATGTCCTTGAGGCAAAAATATCTTGAAAACAATTTATCTCCATGCATCTCAAAAGGCAGCTTAAAAATCTCCCATTTAGATATTTTAAGGTACTTCATTTAATTTACTTGGAGGGCAAGAAACCTTGACCTCCCAAAATAAAATATCTTCCTTATAATTTCCATCTATAAAAAGAAGCTTTCATGACCAAACAAAGGGATTCCTCTCTACGAACAAGCATCTTTTACTTTTAAAACTCTCTCTCTCTCTCCAAACACTTTTCTACAAGAGCATTCTCTAAGATTTCTCTCATCATTAGAAGGCTTTTTACCATCCTTTCATTGCCTTCTTCCCATCGGATCCAGCAATTGGAGTCCATTTCAATCCATTTTCCACTTAAAAATGACTTTAACATACCTTTTTAGAGAGAGATTGAATCCTTACATTACCCTTTTCCAAGCTGCTCTTAGATATTCCCATCGGGATTATCAGTTTTCCCATCGGGAAACTGCTTCTCTCACAGGGATACATTTTCATCTCCCCAATCTTTGAGGAGGTTTTTATCTGATTGTATTTTCCACAACATCATATGCGAATAAACTACATAACTACCAAAGAATCCATGGTTGCTACACATGAATACGTGTCTGAGAAACTACTGAAGTACAAGGAGAAGTATTAGATGTATCTGCACAAAGATGTATCTGCACAAAGATTATGTGCATTTTTATGTGATGCCTTGGGAAGAGGGGTTTAAGAGCTTGATTGAAAATTTCTTGCAACTGAGGATTGTCCAGATGTGGCTGTGAAGGTGCGGAAGGCATTTTCCATTGTGCAGGCGTATGCTATGGAGGTGGTTGTGTTTCTATTGGAACTTGAGTTTTAAAAGTCAGAAGTTGTTGACGCTAGAAAGAAAGAGGTGTGCTATTCTCCATGTGATTGTTGTCTCCAAAGAAAGCATCATCTACAGCCTGCTTTTCTTTATCTTCATATAAGCTATGAAGTCATCAGCGTGTTTCCTGATGTAGTTTAGCGTTTCTAGCTACTGTTAGTTCTCAATCAAAGGATCTGCAGCATTGGTAGTAGCATTGCATCTAGCGTTGGAAACAGAATGAGTTGGGGAAGCTTCTCTAATTCTCTTCTCTGCTCGGCGGAGGATTTCTCTGCTCAAAGATAAGGTCGGATGCCCGATGTATCGTGGCAGCTTCGTGACATTAGGAAACTAATGTAGCACCGGGGAGTGCTGTGGAGAAACATTTGTTGGAAATGTGTGAGCCGTTGGACGAGGAAGCGTGCTAGTAGGAAGTAGCAGACGCTGCTCAGAAGGATGCTTCTCAAAGGGAAGCTGCTGGCTTGCTAAAGCGGATTTGCTGCATGTGTGCATTATCGTAAGCAAAGTGGTGATAGAAAGGTTCATGCGAATGTAGATAATAGACCCCCCAAGGAAGGTTCTTTCGAAAACCTGGAAGCTCCTTCCAATTTGCTTCAACTCAGTCCTGACTTCCTTACCTACAAAACAAAAGTTAAAGGGGTGGAAGATCCCTAAGGCCCCTCTGATGCTTAAGTCAGTAAATGATAAAAAAGTCAAAACAAAAAGTTAAAGTCCAAGGATCCAAGTCAACATACATCTTTTAGATACTCGTACAAGTACAAATACAGAGAAAATGGTACAGTAAATGAATGAGAATACGATGTGGAATTTTTGTATAATCCCTGTATAATTACTAAAATACCCTTGTAGGTACTTGGGCTAAGATTCACTTGGTCTTATTCCTTTGGGCTTTCACTACCAAAAATGCCCATTAGAAAAAACAACAAAGGATTTGGACCCTGTCTAACCTCATGGACCTATCCTGATCATGGGCTTTCACGACCAGAAAGAATTAGGTAAAATGATTAAATTAAATATTTGTAAATAATTTTAGAATATTATATAAAAAATAAATAAAAACATGGGATCTATTTTTTTTTCCAAAAAAAATAATAGTATAAAAACTTTCCCTATTTTGGCTACTAAACTTATAATCGTAAAAGCAAATTAAATTTGAAAAAGAATTTATATGTTACAGAGGATTTTTTATTTGACATTCATATATGAAAAAAGGGTAATAATATCTTGCAGATAATTTTTCTATATATATTTTTCAACGTATTTGATTATAGAAATGACAATTAAAATTATGTTTAATAAGGAACACGTATTCCAATTTTGTTTTAATGAAAAATTCCCATTTTGATTGGGTTCAGAAATGGAAATGATGATTTCCTAAAAACGAGAATCGAGGATGGGAATGGGATAGTATTAACCATCTATTTTCTCCCTTGCCCCATCTTGAATATATATATATATATATAATATTTTCAATATATAAAAATAATATATATATATATATATAACAATTATAATAAAACCATAACTATTATAATAATTATTAATTTTTTTAAAAATAAAACTATTTGATAATATTAAATTGACTATGAACTAATTAAACAAATAACCATAATATTCAATTTGTTAATTCTATATTTTTTAAATAAAAATATATTAATTTAATAATTGTAAGTTTTTAAATATAATATCCCGGTTACAAGATCATAGACTCATAATACAATATTACCAAATTTTTGAATAAATAGAGTAATTCCATTTTAAAAATTTATGTAAATATTTAATATAAAAAAAAAATTATATAAAATAAAAAATAGTTATAAATAATCATAGTAAATTTTAGTATATATACACAAATATAATTATTTAAAATATATATTTTTATTATTAACAATTTTAAAATTTTAGTTCTACAAAAGTTTAATTTATTGATATTTATAAGTTTATCTCACTAATTTATGTTTAGTGAAAAAACTCTATCTCTATACTTTTGTAGATTAAAATTTTTATTTTTTCTGAATTTATTTTAAGATTTAAATTTAAAATTTTAATTTTTCAAAAATTATAGTGATAAATTCGTAAAAAAAATACTTAATTTTTATTTTACCAAATTTAGTAATTTTTTTTTATTAATAATTTAGTTAAAAATAATGAATGAAAAATTTAATAAAAATATTAAGTGGTGAAAAATCCTGTAAAAATCTTGAATACCCAACAAGTTGGATATAGGATCTAAAAAAAATTTCCCGTAGGACATGGGGATAAGGAAATTGTAAATTTTTGTCTCTGTTGCTATCCCTATTTGAATTAATCTAAAATAGAGTAGCCTTAGACATTTTATTGAAAAAAAAAAAAAAAAAAAAATTATCTCTAATACTTATTTTTTTATACTGAATGTTAAAGATGATGTGTTATCATTTTTATATAGGAAAATTTACCGGTTTAGTCCTGTAACTATTTATGTTTCCCTAACAAGGTCTTAAAACTTTTTTCTTACTTTAATTAGTCCCGTAACAATTTTCGTTTACTAAAATTAATCCTTCCGGCCAAATTTTTTCAGATTTTTCGATGCCCAGCTAATGTGGACAATAATTGAGGGTCATTTTCGATAGTTCCAATCATAAAAACGTGGGAAATGAAATTGAGCGAATTTTGTCGGTCATCCAATAGTAGGGCTTCTTCTTTAAGTGAAAAATCAAAATTTAGACTGCAAATTTGGATAAATTTTTGACTACAAATTTGGGCAAAATTAATTTACAGTCAAAAATTTGCCCAAATTTAAAGTCAAAATTTTGTTTTTTCACTCAAAGAAGAAGCTCTACAACTACAAGAGTGAAAAATTTCCCTCCATTTCATTTCTTATGTTTTTCAGAACTAGAACTATCGAATATGCCCCTCAATTTTTGTCCACATCGGCTGAGCACTGGAGCAATGGACAAAAATTTGGCCGGAATGACTAATTTTAGTAAACGAAAATTGTTACAAGATTAATTAAAGTAAGAAAAAAGTTATAGGACCTTGTCAGAGAAACATAAATACTTACAGGACTAAATTGGTAAATTTTTCATTTTATATATAATCTCCACCATTCAATTTTATCATGTGTCAATTCATTTTCTATTTTTCTTTCAAAATCAACTCCCTCAATGATTTTTTCCCCTTTATTTGGGAAAGTTAGTCATTTTTGAACTTTTTTTTTTTTAAAATTTGAGGCATTTCTGTCGTGTCTCGAACTCATAACCTTTTGGATTATAAGTGAGACTACTACCAATTGAGCTACGCCTTCTTGACAGTCATTTTTGAACTTAAAAATAAGTTTTAATTGACAAATTTCGTTTTTTTTTTCTTCTTTTAAAAAAAAAAATTAACTATGTAGACATTTAGCTCATTTCGTTGCTTATTATAAATAAATAAATACCCATAAATATTATATAGTTAATAAAAAAATTTAGTTCATTTAATTTATGTTATAAAATTACTATAAAAATAAGATAGGTAAAGCGTCTCATTAACACCTGAACTTTTTCAAATTCTGACTTTTGTAATTAAACTTTTTTTTTCATCCTAAACTTGATTCAAACTTTTTTTTTGGGTTCCAAAATAACACTTCTTTCTAAATATTCCGTTAAATGGTCAATTCTGTTAAATCATGTGCAAGTCACATGACTCTTTCTATTGGAGGAAAGATTTGCAGTAGTAGACGATGATGAGGACACATTTTTTTTTTGGCCAAGAAATATTTTGATTGTAATTTCTATAATTTCCTCTAACGGTAGCAGCAATAGCAGGCAATGGTGTGATAGTAGGAGATGAAGAAGAAAAAGAAGATGAAATCCTACAAGAAAATATAAATATTATCCCCTAAATGTTTCAGTTATTACTGTTAAATCCTGTTAAAAATTTAAAATGTTATGATTTACTAAAATAGCCTTAAAAAGTCATGTGACTTGTACACAGTTTAACAGAATTAACCATTTAACAAAAAATTTAGAGGAAGTGCTAGTTTGGTACAAGAAAAAAGTTGATGTGCAAGTTTAGGACCAAAAAAAAAGTTTAGATAGGACAAAAAAAAGTTTAGATACAAAAACCAAAATTCAAAAAAGTTTAGGGGTTACTTGGACACATTACCCAAATGAGATATGAAACAAAATTAGAACTAGATAACAAATGTAGAATAAAAAAAATATTATTCTTGTATTTTTTTATGTCCTAAATATATAAATATAAGGGATCCCAAGAAGCTAGTCTTCCAACTTGGAAAGAAAAGTGGACTGTTTGACATCTAGTTGTTTTTTTTTTTTTTTTTTTTTGCACTCCCATGATCTGAGCAATAATTTCCTTCTTCCGGAAAAAGATGTTGCCGAAGACTTGTCTGTTCTACACCTCCACCAAGCTTCTAAATACTCGCATATTTTGGTACAAAGTTGAAGCGGTATCCTCCCAAGAGTTAAGGACCACAAGTTTAAAATGACGGTAGAGGTACCTTCCCGCCAACATTTTAAAAAATCCGAACTGATTTTCCCTCCTATTCTGAAATGGTGCCAACAATGAAGGGTGATGATCGGATTGGGTCCCAGGGAGAACTGAAACTACATTTGATGTCTCTAAAAAGTAATCAGATAAGACCTCTCTAGTGGAAGAGAGATGAAAATGTATCCCTGTGAGAAAAGCAGCCTCCTGACGAGAAACTGATAATCCCAATGGGAATATCAAAGAGCAGCCTGGAAAAGTATTTTCCAAAGATTGAATATTTCTCCAAAAAGCTATTGAAAGCATGTTTCTAGTAGAAAATGGATTGAAATGGATTCTAATGGTTGAATCCGATGGGAAGAAGGCAATAAAAGAATAAAAGGTCTTCT
>JAXGGT010053588.1:0-10456 GCA_035583425.1 Marsdenia floribunda
GCACATTAATAACTAAGAAAAGGCAAGACTTTTATTACCTTAAGTATAACATCCTTTTTGAAAAAATCTCACAATCCCACATTAAAAACACAATATTTCTCTCTTGAGTAAAACTTTTTGTAAAATAAGCCCACATCTTCTAATTTAAGATAAGAAGAATATTTGCTTTGTGGAGTTTAGTTTTGGACAAATTCTAACTTAAGCATCGTAACATTTTTGGGGAACAAAACACAACATTATAAAAAATATGGATGAAAGAGTTATAGTTTGTACTCCTAATTAAATTTAGAAATGTTAATCCAAATAAGCACTAATAAAAGGAAGGGTGTGGGAATGGGAGAGTTGATCAAAATGCTGAATCATGTGGAGGAAAGCCATAAATCTCAAGGGTTTGGTATAACCAAACCCTATATATTTAGAGAAGGGCGGACTACTAACTAACTTTTCTTTTATATGTATATAAATGAAAATTTCATTAATGATGAATAAGAAAAATTAGCTCAACCTAATGAATACACATATACCAAACTTAATAAACTTAAATGGATATAAGTAAATTTAGAACTTAATAACATTAAGTGGTCAAAAAGACAATATATCTATACATACAATGAATAATCTTAAATAAAAATAATAATTTTATAAATTTAATAAAAGTTATTATTTTTAATAAAATATTAGTCTACTTTTACATATATATACATGCATAAAGATTACGTGTGAGTGGCTGAAGATGGCATGAAAATGAAGGTTTAATTATTTTCTATTAAGAGATATCCTATATATCATCAATTATGTATACAAATACATATATATATATATATATATATGGATACAGAATAGAGAAGCCTTTAATTATCCAAATATATTTATTTTTACAATTTTGTGATAATTTTAAAAATAAAATGAATATATCAAGGTCAAATTGGAACTCAGTCGTGGGATGCTGCTTTATCCGTCAACCAAGCACTTTTAGCAACCAATCTCCATGATGAGATCGGTCCGATGTTGAAGAAAGTTCACAAATTTCTAAAAGAGTCACAAGTAATACATTTGTGTATATATATATCCATCTCTGTGAAAATTAATTTATTTACTAATGTATTTTATTTATTTTTTGTGTAATAAAGATCAGGAAGAATAGTTTTGGAAACCTTAGTTCTTGGTATCAACGCATATCTAAAGGTGGATGGCCTTTCTTTATTGCTGATATTGGTTGGATAGTATCAGATGTCACATCTAAAGCTCTAAAGATCAGATTTTTAAATGCGCGCACACACACACACAATATATATATATATATATATATAACACTTATCTACCTTAAATAGCTTTAGTTCCTTTTAAATTTTTGGTTCTTTTAAATATATTGCAGGAAATGTTAGTGCTTTCTAGAATGTCACCTAATTTTGTTGGTGAAGTATTAAAAAAAGAAAGGCTTTGCCAAGCTATTGATGTTTGCTTATCCTATCAGGTCTGAAATTGATCCATATACTAATTACTAAAGGCTCACCAATCAAATTTTATTTACATTACAAAAATATTACAATTCACCCTACTTTTTATTCAATAAGAACTCTAAACTGGACATAACTTGTTCGTGATAGGTTAATTGTATCGAACATGAATTTAACCACAAATTCAATTTGATTGCAGAATAGTAATGTGGTTTTTCTTTTGATGAACTAACGAAATCTTATTCATGGTTGGAGGTAATATATAACCCAAAAAAAAAAAAAAAAAATTAAGGGAATATATTCTTCTTTCAGATGTTTTTTTTTTTTAATCCAAACGTGTTTTATCCATCTCTTATTTGAATTCAAATGTTTAATCCACCTAAAATATTTGTAGATCCAATTATTGATCACTTGTACATAAGATTATCCACATTCTTTATCATATCTAAAGGCTAACTGGCCAATGCTTCTAATTTGTTCATGAAGTTTCTATAATTTTTGAATGTGGAGAAAAAAACTTTTCAAGTTATGTTTTCCTTCTTCTATTTGTAGGTATGTAGAATGCACATCATCGACAATTCAAGCTCTTAGCTCATTCACTAAATCATATCCAGCTTACCGGAGAGAAGAAATTGAAGCACGCATCAAGAAATGAAGCTCTCCACTTTATTGAAGAAAAACAACTTTCCGATGATTCTTGGTGGAATCCTAAAAACTACTCCTCCATCACCGATCAGGTGAACTATTCTTCCTTTTAGATATTCGAAAAAGTCAACCACATCCAAATGAGTGATGTCAATAGTAACATTATCCAGATTATAATCAAAGTCATCATAACTGACTTCAGCATTTTTATTTTTCCTTTAAGAGATGCTTCATAAAGGTTAACTATACATTTTGTTGTATAATAGGTACGAGCCAAATGACCTTTTGTGTCACAAAAATAACAAGAATTATCAAAATTTCTTAACAAATTTTCTTTGTCCACTTATTTTTTCTTGAAAAACTTCTGGTTTTTCTATTTTATTGTTCCACTTATGGTGGTAAGATACATATCCTCCACTTTGTCCATTATCATTCGTGTAGAACCAATGGGATGAGTTAAAAGATAAATAAAAAATGAATTGTCCAATTCTTGTGGTTACAAATATTTGGTCAAATTTATCACCTCTTTTGGCGTCATACATCATAACAATATTTATATATTTCTTGCTCATAACGTCGTATTTTTATAATACTATATTTTAAGAGACGACCATCGTCTGGTTGCTAAAATTTTCTTATAATATCTTTCGACTATCTTCGAAAGGTCGAATATTTTCTACGACCATATTTCAACCATCTTCTAGTGGTTGAAAATTTATTATAATATCTTTCAACTATCTTTTAGTAGTCAAATGTTTTCTACAACCATTTTAGTTTGAATCTTTCTTAAGACTATCTTCTGGTAGTCGAATCAATTGGGTCTTTTTATAGCCCATTTTTATTTGGAATGACAGTGTCTATTGGACATGTCTTAATCGTTATTTGGAATGACAATGCCTACTGAACATTTCTTATGCATCTCAGCATCTAATATTGGTGAAAAATAAAATCTTTTTGGTGACTTCAAGATTCACAATTTTGTTATAAAAATAAACCTACATACCTTTTGTTCCTCTTGAGTCAAACCCCAAACGTTACATCTTTGGATTAAACTTTAAACTTATTGATAAAGCTCTCATGTTGGTGTGACAGAGACTCATAAAAACTACTATTGAACGATTCATACAAAATTATTAAATAATATACAAAAACTAATGGTAGAGATATAATTGTAGGGATTTAAAGGACTTAAAGACTATGAAGTAAAGAAGTTAAGAGTACATAAGAGTCTATTATAGATAAAAGACCAATGAGCAAATAAGTAAATAGGATATAAGATTTTTTAATGGATTTCATATAATAAATATATTTATAACAATTATTTATTTATTATAATTTTTAAAAGGCGTTATAATAAATTATTTATTTATTTATTTATTCGTAATTATCAACTTATTGGTTATTACTATAATTATTTATTTTTAAAATAAAATTCTATAAATAAAGAAAAATAATTAGAGGAATCTTATATCAAAAGTTTTCATTACTTTCTCTTATTTTGATTATTATAAAGATTTTAATAATATATTTCATTAATATATAGACTTAATTCACATTTAAAAAAAAAAAAAATTCCCATATGTTATATATCTCTACTACCTATATATATATAGAGAGAGAGATCTGGTAACAAAGAGAAGTTTTTGCACTAATTTATCTCAAAAGGAAATTAACCTAATTAATCTCTTATGATTTGCGATCCATCGTTTAATTAATCTCAAATCAATCTTTTTTTACCTTGTTAAGAAATAATAGAAAACACTTATACAATAAGTTCTAAAACATTTATAAATTAATAAGATATATATAAAAAAGATAATAATAATTAAAATGATGAATCGTTAATGGCAAATTGGCAAAAATAGTCCCCAAACTATAGCCATTTGGTGACATTAGTCTCTAAATTAATTTTTTTGTGACATTGATCCTTGAATTATGTTAAATTGTGTGGAATTGATCCTTCCATTAAAATTTTTTGTTATCCTACCGTTCATTTCAAAAGAAAAAAAAATTATCTAAGGGCATTTTAGTCATTTCACAATAACATTATACAGAAGAAAAAATATATTATTGATACAAATACATATACATATAATCATTTCTCTCTTTTTTTTTTTTATGAATGTTGTGATGTATTAATTGGGAAATAAAAGTACACAAAAGCCAATTAGTTCAGGCCACTCATTGCCCACAACTCGGGATTGAGGTGAGCAGGAGCTACTGGACTGCAGAAGTCAAGAGAAAACGCCCAACTGGCAAGACAATGTGCTAATCTATCACATGACTGGGGAGTGTAATTAAGAAACTAAAAAACATGTCGGGCTAAAAAATTCTTCCCCAAGTCCAGTACAGATTTTGTTCGCCAATCTTCAAATTGGTGCAAACCTTGCAAAGCCAAAATTACATTAGATGCATCACCTTCAAATGTCACCCGTTCTAGCTTCAGATGCTCAGCCATTTTGAGGGCTTGGAGAGTCGCCTCTATTTCTGCACAATAGGGGTTATCCAAATCACAGTAGTCCACCCAAGCCTCCATGAGAAAACCATTTGAATCCCTGAGAACACATCTAGGGACTGTCTTGCCATTTCTAAAAGCTGCGTCAAAATTACATTTATAGTCCCCTGGAGGGGGGCCAAATGGGGGGATCAGATCTTGCATGGCCATGCTGCAGTTGGTTACCTTTATGCCGATTGGTTGTCCAGTATCTAAGAACGGCGGCATTAATCGATTTGGAGATGGCAGACCAATCAGGTGACCGAGCGCCTTTCCAAATGTTGTTTCAAAATCTCCACAAGTTCTCCAAGGTGATCACAAAAAAAGTGTCTCAGCTTGGAAATCTCCTCCTCAGGCATGGGCAACGGGTTGTCCGCAGTATATATAAGTTTGATCTATTGCGAGAATTCCAAATGTTCAAAGGATTGTAATCTGATCCGCTAAGGTGATTCCAACCATACCAACTTACTGATTGGGCACTGAAGTACCAAATGATGAATCATTTCTGGTTGTAGACCACAGAGGTATCAGCCTAAACTATGTACTGGGTTAAAATGTTGTAGGCGATCAAGTGTAGGGAGTGCGTCTGCTAAGATGCGCCATAGGAGTAATGCATGACGAACATGTAAGTGAGCTTTCCAAATAAAATTCCAATTGTCATTGGCATCCCAGGTGGGTGAGAGAGTTCTAGTCTAAAGTAATAGTCTGTAAGCAGAGTTCACAGAGAATTCCCCTGTCACGGAGGGGGCCTAGACTAGTCGATCTTGCTCCAAACAGATGATCAAAGTATGACAAATTTGATAGCTGATGTGAGGGGGGAAGAGACTCCACACTTTAACAAAGAGCAGATTCGGAGGGATGCTGATGTTTGCTAAATTCGACATGCAGGTAATTTGTACAGCCATGGGTCTCCTATGATACGGGTAGAAGATCCTTACCTGATTTAGTAACAAATACTTGCTTGCATGATGTCGTGGCAGCGCGTAATACTACTCCAAATCCATGATGAACTTCGTCGGGTTGTTGAAAGTCCAGTCTCCTCCAACCCTGCATGTACTTGGCCTTGATTAGTTTGACCCATATCCTCTCAAGTTGCTTGCAGACAGTCCAGGCTAGTTAGGCCACTAATGATTTGTCGACATCTTCCATCTTCCGAACTCCTAAACCGCCCGAGATCTTTGGCCTACAGATATTGTCCCATGCCTTTAGATAGAGGTGACGACTCGGTGCATAATGAAAGCCCTAGAAGAAAGTCCCTTGTGAGCCCATCCATCTTGGACAACATACGTTTTGGGAGGTAAACTGTCTACATTATGTACGAAGGTATAGCTTGCACGACAGATTTGAGTAAAACCAGCCTCCCAACCATGGAAAGGGTTTTCTGCTTCCATCTAGATAATTTGTTAGCCATTTTTTCCAAGATTCCATTGAAAGCTTTAGATTTGCTGCGGGGTTTACAAAATGGGAATTCCAAGTACTTCCCTCAATGATTACACTCCTGCATGTTCAAAAGGCTACATATCCCTCTCCTCTGTCTCCTTGGGACATTAGTGCTGAAGTGGATTCAAGATTTGTCCCAGTTGACAGCTTGCCCAGTTTTTTGACAGCATGTGTCTCTGTAGGGGACGCCTTCGTGTAGATAACAAAGGTCGTCGGCGTAAATGAGATGAGTGATCCTTGGGCTAGTTCTAGCTATCTTGACCCCACTAATACTTCCATCCATTTCAGCTTTGGTGAGCACTCTAGATAACAGCTCTGAGAAAATCGTGAAGAGAGCCAGGGACATAGGGTCCCCCTGCTTCATGCCCAGGCCTACCTGGAAGTACCTGAAAGGAGACCTATTGAGTAATATGGAGAAACGGGTAGTAGATAGACATTCACCAATCCACTGGATGAACTTATTCCCAAAACCATACCAAGATAGCATGTTAAGGAAGATGGCCAATTCCACTCTATCATATGCCTTGGCGAGATCAATCTTGATTGCCATGTAACCGACACTGCCTTTCTTGCCATTCAAATAATGCATAACCTCATGATTTATAACTGTATTGTCATTAATGGATCGGTGAGGAATAAATGCAGCCTGGCTTGGGTGGATAATCTCCCCAAGGATATTCCGTAATCGTCTTGTGATGATCCTTGTCACCACCTTAAGAATGACATTGCAAAGGGCAATAGGCCGGAAGTGCTCCACTCATGTGGCATTGGAAGATTTGGGGATAAGTGCAATGAAGGTGTGATTGTAGGAGGCCTTCAGTGTCCCTTCCTCAAAAAAGCATTGAATTTCATTGATCACATCGGTACCAACAATGCCCCAATAATGCTTGTAGAAGGTTGAGCTCATGCCATCAGGACCAGGGCTTTTATAGGCTCCCATTTGGAAAACTGCCTGTTTGATCTCAGCTTTAGTTAGGACTATTTCCAATGTATGGTTCATAGCCTCCGAAATCCGTGGAAAAATTAAATCCTGCAAAACCATAGACATACTAGGGCGAGCACTAGAGAAAAAGTCAGTGAAATAAATTTCAAATGCATTACCAATATCAGCTCTAGCTATCAACCAATGATTATTTATATCAAGGATTGGTGGATAGTATTGTACCTTCTATGAATGATGGTACAAAGATGGAAAAAGTGAGTATTCGCATCTCCTTCCTCAAGCCAACGAGTCTTGGCTCTATCTCTCCACAGCAGTTCTTCACGTTTTAGGAGGTCATCTAGGTCTCTCCGAATTGAATTTTCAAGGTTGAGAGTGTCTGCATTATGGGGGCTGTCTTGCAAGTCTTTAATAGTTTGCTTGAAGCTACAAATGCGAGATTTCATAGTACCAAAGCCAATCTTGTTCCATTCTTTAAGTGCTATCTTTGTATTCTTCAGTTTGGAGACAAAAGAGGATCCTTTGGTCCAAGATTCAGTAATGATTTGGCCGGTGTTCGGGTGGGTTGTCCACAGGGATTCGAAGCGAAAAGGTTTAGGAAGTGACAGTTGAGAAGGGTTCGTGTGGATAAGGATCGGTTTATGGTTGGAGTTGAAGGCTGGCAAGTGTGTGACGGAAGCACCGAGGAATTGTAGTTTCCACACATCATTGGCAAAACCATGGTCGAGGTGTTCTTGAATGTTGGCACAGCCTTGTCTCCTATTATTCCAAGTGAATCCGATCCCTACCAAGCCAAGATCAATGAGTGCATTGTTGTCTGTCACCTCTCTAAATCCCCTACTGCTTAAGCTAGCCACTGGTCGACCCCCGATTTTATCTTCGGCCGATAAAACAGTATTAAAGTCACCTGCTATTAACCATGGGCCAAAAAAAGCTATACCAATAGTTGTAATAGCATCCCAGAATTCATATCTGCCCACTGGAGTTGGAGGTCCGTAGACAGTAGTAAATTGTCACAAACAATCCAAAGGTTTATTCATAACCATATAGTTGATCAAATTGTCACTGTATATAACAACAGAAATAGCGACATCAAGTTTCCAGGCCAACAACAGTCCACCCGCAGTACCAGAAGCAGATACAAATTCAAAACCAGAGAAACCCAAAGCAGTTACTAAAAGCTTAATTTTCTCTAAATCACAGCATTTTATTTCTGAAAGAAATAGTACATTTAGCTTATGAGAGACAACATAATCTCTCAAACTTCTAACTATCGAAGGCTTGCCAATCCCCCGACAGTTCCATACAAAGGCGATCATTGAGAGGGGTGGGGAAAGTTATGGCCCACCACCCCAGCCTCAGAAAAATTAGTTCCAACAGAAGTGTATTATTACTCAGAGGAAACTGAATTCCTATACATGTTACCTTTGCGTCAAGCAAGATTTTTGATGTGGATGAATCTACACCTGACCACTTTAACTCTTTCCTAAATTACGATAGCAGAGACAGAAGCTTCATCCAATTGGTCCGGAGGTGAGAAGTCGGGGACTAGACGGATGTGCAAGCTGGAGAAACAATCACTGAAGTCCTCGAAGGTACGGCATTTGGTCTTTTTGACAGTGAATGCCAGAAGAAGTAACGGTATTTTACTGGCGGGCTTGGAGATGTCTGGGTTCAAAGGGGGGTGGAAATGTAGATAGGCTAGAAATGCTAAGAGGGGTATTGGGGTTCAGGTTTTCTTTTGGGCTGCCAGGGGGGCTAGGGTTGCTTTCGTCATCCATGAGATGGGCTGGGGAAGGCGTGATAGAGCAGGTAGATTGTTATGGGGCAAGTGGGTCAGAGGAGAATGTGGGGAGGCAGGGGTCAGAAGGGGTTGGACCTTTCTCAAAGGTGGGGGCAGGTAACGGGCCTTGATCGAGAAATGAGGCCTCTCTGAAGTAAGTGGTGCGGGGAAAATGGTAAATTTTGGATACTTTGGAGGGGTTCGAACAATGTGTTGGAGTTGACTGGCTAGACTTAGTTGTGGCCTTGGGCGTGGTGAAGTGGGCGGGAGTGGTGGGGGGGAAAATTTTGAAGGAGAGAGACTTGCCGGAAATGGTTGAGGAGCGACCGGAGGTTTTGCCGTATCCGAGAAGTCCTCAACTGTAGTGGGTCTGGGTTGACGGGGACCCTCTAGGCTAGACATCCTCATCCATGGTCCGAGCCCATAAGGATTGCCAAGATAGTCCGCAGTGTCAGGTCGCGGGTTTGGACAGGCCTGATCGAAGTGTTGCAAACGACCCGCAGTTGTAGCAAAAATCTAACAGCCGCTCGTATTTGAAATTGATCCAGTGACTATCTCCATTCTCTCGCACTATGCTACAGCCAGATTTGAGGCCCTGAGTTGTGTCCACCTTGACTCAAATCCGCATGAACTTCTTAACACTATGAGTAGATGACAATGTGTCTGTCTTCAAGTAACCACCGATGAAATTGCCAATTTTCACCGCATTATCAACATTCATTCTATTTAGGGGAAGATTGTGAATTTATACCCAAAAATTACAGCCTTTAAAGTCTAGTTCAGTAAAGGTAAGAGACGTGTCCCAAGGTTTTAGATTTAAAGTGGCACCTTTGACTGCCCAGGGACCCATGTCAATTAGTTTGTCTCTGTCTGCCGGGTAGACAAATTCACAAGCCATCATATTGCGGTCCAAAGCTTTAATGAGAACATTAAGTCCAAGATTCCAGGCAGAAGAGAGTACAACTACTACGGCTTTAGGGTTAATAGTTTTTTGGGTGACACTACAAGAAAATAACTGATCTGCGACGGCATGGGCCCTCGCTAATCCGCGAGGGCACAGCGACGGCGTACCGAGGGGAATGTGTTCGTTGACTGCCCATCGCAAATCCCTCACAAATTTGCGACCAAATTACAGCCCTCGCTGAACTCTCGCATATTTACGAGGGCTTACTGACGGCGTATATTTTTTTTAATTTTGATTTTTTTATGTGCGGATCGTCGCTGAGCCCTCGCCAATCTGCGAGAGCATAGCGATAGCTTCCATTTCTAACTTTCTTTTTAATTTATTTTTGGGAAATATAATAAGCTGTCGCAGAGGCCTCGCAAAATGTGTGAGGGCTTAGCGACGGCTATCATTTTTAATTTTTTTTTAATTTTTTTGTGGAGAAATTAAAGGTGGCGCCGTTTTTTTTTAAAAAAATATTGGCCGTCGCTGAGCCCTTGCAAAACTACGAGTGTTTAGCGACGGCAGCCAATTTTAAAATTTTTTTTTTTGTGGAGAAATTAAAGGCGGCGCCGTTTTTTTAAAAATAGAGGGCCGTCGCTGAGCCCTCGCAAATCAGCGAGTGCTTAGCGACGACTACTGATTTTTAGGGTATTCTAGGGTATTTTAGGGTTTAGGGTTTAGGGTTTATCGTATATTTAATCTATAAATGCATTTTAAATACATACACATTGTCATAATTATTATATATATA
>JAXGGT010053598.1:0-10455 GCA_035583425.1 Marsdenia floribunda
CTAAAATCAAAATAGAACAAATTAATACTAAAACTAACAAATTAAACTAAAAACCTACAAGAAATACCAAATAAAAGGCATAAAATGGTAACAAAAATATGATATATTTTTGTGTTATCAGTCCAATTATGAGGTCAAACTCCAAAGCAAAGGATTAAGGCACTTACCTTTTTTAGGAGATATTAATTGTTTATATAGGACACAAATCTCCAAATAATTTAGTAGTTTTCCAATGTGGGATTTAGATAATCTCAATGACAACACCTCTTTTGGGTAAATGAGTCATTTAGACAAATAATTGGGCATAAATAATATATATTTATGCTTATACACACTACTCGAACCTCTTGTGCTTCCTCTCCTTGAAAAAGTCCTTCCGATCCCACGACAGTGGCTCTGGAGGCATCAATTCCTTTTCCTACAGCTCTACTACTCATTAATCACATCTGCTACAAAAACGCACACACATGAAGGAAAACCTACTCCACACCAATATTCCTCATCCACTCCCACAAAAGAAACAAGCCTTTTTTTTTTCAAATTCAACCGTTGCCCTTGTCGGCTTCAGTTTCAATCCAACTAAATTGGGTTTCTTCCACCATGAATCCTTCCATAACTCACCTATGCAACTTTGCCTGCCCTTTTAATTTACATGAAATGGCATTATTGAAGCAGAATTTAAACTTCAAACAATGAACCCTAGCCCTCTTCTACTTAAGGAGAAGAAACGAAGAAACAAAAAACCAAGATCTGTGTTTTTGTTTTTAAAACTAGAGAAGAAATGAAAGATAAGAAGAAAAAACAAACAAAAAAACAAATGTTAGCTAACGCTGCCATTTGCTTATATCTTAACTAGAAACGGTGGTCAGAATTAAGCCGTCATTTCTAGTTATTATTTTAAATAAAAAATAAAAAATTATTTAGGATTTACCTATTTTAGGGTATATTATATTATATAAATAAGTTTTAGACATATAAAAGTTGTAGGAAAATTGGCGAATTTAGTCCCAAACATATTTCTCATTTATAAGTATGGTCCCAAATGATTAATTTTCAACTTGAGGTCCTCAACTTTTTTTTTTTTGTTTTGTGACTATGGTCCTTTTGGCTAGAATTTGCCAATTTTCGACAAAGTCAACGGTAGTTGACCAATTCTATCATTTTACCAAGGGCAAAATAGTCATCACAATAATTCTTTTTTTTTTTTTTTTAAATCAGAAACAAAAAATAATAAAATATTTCCCCTCCCTTTTCCCCTACCCCTCCCCACTCTTCCTGGCCTCCCCTCCCCCTCCACTCTACTCTCTTCCCCCCATATTTCGACCAAAATAGTAGACGAGAATCTGCAATTTCACACAGTGAACTTCGCTTTGAAGAAAAGTCATTGTTGTTAGGGAGTGATGAAACTTTCACATGAAGACCCATTTTATTTTGCCAAGGAGAATATCGCTTGGATGCAAAGTTCCAGTGAGAAATTTTAAGCTCCCGTTCGAAGAAGAACAGTGTACTATTCATGTGGGATTCCAGCAAGAATGCAGACCTCATGGATCTAACATAATCTTGGTAGAAGATTCTTTTTGTGTGGAAAGAATAAGGTGTGGAAACAATGATTTAAAATTATTTGTGGGTTGATTTTAAATTACTTGACTGATTTTGAAATTTTGTGGATTCCATAACACCCTAACAAGAACAACTACCAAAATAATGACAGGGTTTAAAAGAAGGCGGGATTCCAACAGTAGCAGTAGCAGTTATGAGTCTGATGTTGAATACCAGTAGTCATCTCCTTATAGGTGTTATTTTTGTGTTCTTGCAAGATACACAACTATAAGGGAATGGGAAGTGCAGTGCAGGGAGGACAGAAATGATCCGTACTCTTTATACAGTAAGTAGTGTTACATAATGTAGTCTAAACTTCTATTCCTTTTAGATACAGTTTGTTAGACTAAGAAAAATGGTTAGTACTTTTTTGTCCATTTTGTGATATTTTCTGTTAGTTAGATTGTATTGTATATTGTATGTTGAGTTTTGGAAAACGCATGAGCATCTAAGTGATACGCAGGTAGTGTGGGTGATGAGTACTTTATCCTCCAGATTCATCATGGAGGCCATGTGAAAGATGTAAATGGGATCCCAATGTATTATAAGGGGGAAAAGTGGTTATTGTGGATTTCTTAAGAACCCTCATTGTGCCTTTTAAACTTCTTTGTACTGTTGTACACTTTTTGTGTGGGAGAGGTGACGATGAAGAGAAAGATGAGTACATGATCCTTTTCTACCTTAATCATACTGGTGAGTTTGCAAAGGACTTATCCCCAATATACTCAGAGGCTGATGTCCAAAAAATGTGTCAGTTGGTTGCAAGAGTGAAGGTAATAGATTTTCTTTTTCATGAGAGTATTAAACAAGAGGTTTTGGATTTCTTTGCAACTACACTCGAGGACACTTAGTGTGATGTCAAAAGATCTTCAGTTGTCATTGAGGAAGTTCAACCATTGATGCTTGGATGGTATGAAGAGAAGGATGAGAATGCAAGGAAGGAAGCAGAGGAAGCAAAGAAAGCAGAGAAAGCATAGATGGAAGATAAAGTAGAGGAAAAATGAACCAGATTTGTAGCCAAGGAAGAATGTTATTTATGTTTTTGCTTGTTTTATCATTGGTTAATGGAATGTAAAAGATTATGAGAACATGTTTTTGCTATTTTTGCTTTGTATAGGTATTGGTTAAGGGGTTGTCTTGGTTTTTTTTTTTTTTTGATAATTTTTGCTGAACATATGTTTAGAAACAAGTTTTTACAAAATATGTTATGTGTATCTTTTACATTGTCCATGAAATGGAAAAAAGGTTGTTTTTTTTTTTTTTTTTTGTGTGCTGAACATATATTGTTGTATTATATACTTTTGCTAACTTTGTATAATATGATATGATAGGTAATGAAATTGTTGAAAACACAATTAATTCTTTCATTCATTAAAGAAGTAAGGTAGTGTAGAAAGTACATCAATTACTTCCTAGTTGCTACATAGAAGTACTATCATACTCTAACAGTGAAGCTGCTATATAGAAGCACAATAGGTATAAAAATCAATTTAACAAGTCTTTGGTCCTATCCAATAAATAACTTCACAAGTCTTTAATCCTATCCAAAAATCAATTCACAGTTTTTTGTAGCCCACAATACCAAAAGCAGTTTTCATTTGTTTTCATTCATTCTTCTTCAACAAATAGGACCCTCCACGATTGCAAGTGGCTCTACTATGTCCTGGCTCTTTGCTATAGCCATATTTTTTGACTCTTTTCTTCTTCACCTATATAAATAAATAAATAAAATATTAGTTATCATGTTGATGAAAAAAGATAAGAATGCAATAAGATACTAAAACAATGATTATGATACCATATCAACTATGGTGCTATTTGATGCAATTTCTGTTGATGATGGTCATTGGGTTAGGATAGATTGTTCAATATGATCAACAACATCCAATTTTCACATTCACCAAATACTCCCTCTATAACATTGGAACGAACAGCTACTGCTTTTTCACATTCACCATTTTTTTTGTGTGTTCTTTTATTGTGGCATGTTCACCACACTTTCCACACTTGTTCATGTTATTTCGCATGAGACTGTTAGATGTATCTTCTGAGTTAACACCACTAACTTTCGAGTGTGGACAGTTTCTTGAATTGTGCCTAGCACTAATGCTGCCACATTTCTTGTATGTAAAATAAGCAGTTCCTTTCATTGTCAACTTTTGAACACCTTACTCAACCTTCTGCCTATTTTCTCTATCTTCTTTTCTCCACTTTAAGCCTCCCAGGTAGTTTAATTTTTTGGGTGGCAGTAGTGGAGGAATATTGGATTTGGGCCAATTATTAAGGCCATTTGTTGGGTTGATAATTGGCCCATATGTAGCTTTGTAAGCCTCAATGCTGTAGCAATTGTCCACAAAATTAGTAGGTTTTCTTCCATGTAAGCCAATGGTTGCCAATAGATGTATGCAAGGAGTGCTTAAAATTTACCCACTTTCTGCAGCTGCACACCCTCAAATCAATATCCACAACAAACTAATCATTGTTATGCTTCATAACTTGAAATTTGCTCCCTCTAGCATATGAAGGCAAACAATGTGCTAGTTCATTCTTCAGCATCTCCACTCTCCTCATAATTCTTAGACAAATTATACCTTATTGTTTCTCTATCCACTTTCTTCTACTTTCTAATCTCAGCATAAGGTACATCCTAAAACCTAGCAAGCCAAGTATGGATTTACACCTTGCTCGCAGAATATTCTTGTTAAATATTTCAGAATGATTGTTCAACAAGACATCACATCTTGTAGTCTCTCTAAAATTAAATCTGCTCTAAAATCTGGGATTAAAATGTTGTGTAGCCAATTGAAAGCAACTTCATGATTATTTTTAAGAATCTCCATGACAGATTCAAATTTCTTCACATATGAGCTCTTTGCTACTATCCAAACAAGATGCTTTATAGCCTTTCCAGGATGACATTGCTTCAGGTTGTTGTGTAAATGGTGCATACAATATCCATGCTCACATGCAGTTGGGAATGAGTCTACGAATTGCTGCTATGAGTCCCTTTTTCTTATCAGATACAAAGTACCATTCATGTTCATTATCATAGATGTGCAAATCCTCACATAGTGCGTGTATGAACCATGTCCAACTACTCTTATTCTCTCCCTCTACCACAACATAAACTGTGGGTTAAATCTCATTATTTGGGTCAATACCCACAGCTGTTAAAAGTATCCCTAGATAAGGCCCTTTCAAGAATGTCCCATCTAAAAAAACTACTTTCCTACACCCTTTTAGATGAGCAGTCTTTAAAGCCCCTAGACAAACATATAATCTGGTAAACCTCTTTGACTATGTGAAGGATCATATTCAGATTCAGCAGTATCGGATTTAAAAGTATAAAAATGTTTAAGTATATCAGGAGAAAAGTCTACACTGTGAAGTATAGTTGGATCATGAAGACTAGAAGTAGAAGTGGATGGTAAAAATCTAGATGAAAAACTACTTTTTGTAAAAGCTAATTCAACGGAGCCATTAGAATATTCAGTAATATTAGATAGTCTTCCTGGAGTAATTTTAGTTTTTTGTGGATGATTTTCTTGGATATTTTCTAAATTTCATTTGGATTGTTGATTTAATAACTCATTCCAAGGTAGGGTTCTTGGGATAAATGTATTTCTATGATTTATATTAGATTCAAATAATAAGGATTCACCTACTCGTGACATAATTTTTGCTTTAGGAGCTAAAGTAGTCATTACTTTATAACAAACTCTTTAAAGAAGGCCTATGGACTTAGAATTTTCTAATGAAAGATTCTTGATCTGTAAATTGAAAGTTAATGTTTTGAGAATGTTTTCATCAGTAAGATCTATAGTACAATTGGGATAACAATTACAGGATACAGGACCATTAGCTATATTAGGCTCTAAGATAGCAAGTAGAGAATGATCAAATTTAAGATGTCTAGTAACACGTAACATAACAAGGATGGGAATATCAAGACCTAATCTAAATAAAGGTTTAACAGCAATTTGTACTAGTCCAATATGAAGAAATTGAAATTTCTTTTTATGCTGCATCAAAGTATGTTTGGATAAAAGATATAATGTTTCACACTCATGCTTTATGCTAAATGTATGTTCAGAAGTTTTAATAGCATAGTCTTGTAAAAATCAAATGTACCTTTTTGATAAACAGTAGAAATATTCATTTTAGGGATAGTCTAGTTCTGCAAATCTTGTTCAATTTTGGATATATTACTTTCTTGTGTATTAATAGCAGTATTTTCTTCATCATGTTCCTCTATACTATTATCTAATGAAGTATTTTTCCTGAATAAGTTTAACATTGAAGCCATTTTAAAATCTTAAATCTGTTTTATAAAACTCAAACCTGTTTGAAGTACTAACACAAGCCTTGCCGGGAGCACCTCTTATGCCTCTTGTCGGGCTGACCAACGGAATACTAAGCTGACTAACGGTCTGCATCTCAAGATTGAAAATTTTTATAAAATAATTTTTGAAGTTAAACTTGGCTCTGATATCAAAATTTTACCTAGTACTTAGGAGGTATTCTTTGTTTTGGATTGTTTGCCATAATTGTTTTGCAAGAATTCTCGAGTTAGAAAATCTGGGAGAGAATTGCTTTCTCCTTTGATGAATTCTATTGTAAAATCAAAAGAAGAAAGAATGGCTTGCCATCTGGTAAAAATCTATTTGGATACTAAGTTTTGAACATCTTTTTCAAGAATATGTTTGGCAGACTTACAATCAATTCTTAATAAAAATGACTTATTAATAAGATCATCTTGAATTTGAAAATACATAAAACAATAGATAAAATTTCTTTTTTAATAGTAGAATAATTTACTTGTGAACCTGTCCAGATGCCTGAGAAAATCTTACTAACTGCTCAGAAGAGTGGTTAGGAAGTTTCTGCTTTAGTATTTCGCCGTAGCCAAGGTCAGAGGCATTTGTTTCTACTATTATCTGTGCATCCGGATGTGGTAATCCCAGACAAGGCAATGTAGTAACAATTTTTTTTATCTTTTGGATGATTAAAGTATGTTCTTCAGACCAAGGGGGTGGATTTTTTCTTAATCTTTGATATAATGGTTCTATAATTTGCCGAAGATTTTGGATAAAATCAGAAATGCAATTTAGGCATCCTAAAAATCTATGTAACTGGACTTTCTCTTTTATCTCATCAGGAAATTTAGATGCAAAATCTATTACTCGACATATGGGTTTAAAAGTTCTTTGATGCAAATGATGTCCTAAAAATCTGTATTCTAATTGAAATAATTTCATTTTTGTTTTTGATAAAACAAGGCCATTATGCTTTACAATTTTATAAAATGTATGCAAATGCTTAAAATGTTGTTCAATAGTTTTTGAAAATATTAACACATCATCAATATATACAAAACAAAACTGTGAATAAGGCATAAATATATCATTCATGACATTTTGAAATTTTGAGGGGGCATTTTTTAAGCTAAAAGGCATGACATTCCACTCATAATGGCCAAAAGGGATAGTAAAGACAGTTTTATATTTATCTTCTTCTTTGATTTGTATTTGCAAAAAACCGGATTTTAAATCAAATTTAGAATAGATATTAGCATCAAAAGTTCTTTTTAACAAATTTGTTTTATTAGGAATTGGATATCGTATCCACTGTAAAGCTTTATTTAAAGGTTTATAATTTATTACTAATCTAGGGACTCCACGTTCTTGTTCAGCATGTTTATTAACATAGAAGGCAACACAACTCCAAGGAGATTTTGAAGGTTTGATTAGATTTTTATCTAATAGATCTTTAATCTCTTTTTTACAATATTCTAATTCAGCATTCATTTGGATTGGTCTAATCAATCCCTTTTCAAACTAAATGAACCAGAAACCCCTTTTCAGATAAAAAAGGATTCAGATCTATTACTAGATATATCAGAGAGATAAGAAGAATTAGATTTGAAGAAAACAATTATCACTATTAACACTTCCAATCAATCTGAAACAGAAGATAACAATATAAATAAAATAAAATCATTTTCACATAAAACATATCATAAGTTAAGAAATTTTTATCCTAGAACATCTGTTCCTGATACTCAATTTGAAGAAGTAAGAGAAAGATTTTCTTTCAATCCGGATACTCTTTATGAATGGAATATAGATGGCTTAACTGAATGGCAAATATATACAACCTTAAATGAGATGGGAATAGTCATAGCAACTTATAAAGCAAGTGGAAAATCTAACAACCAAGCAGTGGAAATGATTATATCCAGTTTTACTGGAACCATCAAAGGTTGGTGGGAAAATATTCTTACAGAAATAGATAGACAATCCATAAGACAAGCAGGAAAACAAGTGTTTGCACAAGAATCCACTTCACAACCTAAAACCTTAACTACATACATCCCTGATGCTACTAATACTTTAAATTTTGGAATATGCAAACATTTTGTAGGAAATCCTGAGAAATTTCAAGAAGGAAGTTTTGATATCCTTTTAAACCTTAAATGTCCAAAACTCCATGATTTTAGATGGTTTAAAGACATGTTCCTAAATAAATTAATGATTAGAGCAGATGCGGGATCCATATTCTGGAAAGGAAAATTCATAGCTGGATTACCCCCCTTATTTGCTGAGAAAATTTAAAACAAAAATTAGAGAAGCACATGATAATAATATCCCTTATGATTATCTAACACATGGAGAATTAATCAATTATATAAATTCCACTAGGTTAGGTTTTTGTACTGACATGAAATTAACCCATAGGGTCCAAAAAGAATCCCATTTTTAAAAAATGAATTAGGGAGTTTTTGTGACCAATTTCCCATCACTACAGAAAAGATAGTTCCTCCTTTTTTCAAACATAAGAGAAAAACCAAAAAACATTCTAGGCAAATAACTAATAGAACATATAGTAAAACATCCTTTAAACCTTCTAAATCTCGATCCAATACTAGATCATCTTTTCCTACTACTACTAAGCAACCTTCACAATTGAGACAATCCTCACAAAGATCTGTTAATCTTCAATGTTTTAATTGTGGAAAATTTTGCCATACATCAAGAAATTGTTCAATGATTTTGAGTCTCCTTCAAAGTTCCAGCATCCGTATGTTTCACATCAAAAGCACTAATTATCATATATTAAACTAAATAAAACAATAAAATTAAATATTAGAAGAATATAAGTAGCTTTAGTTATGGGAAAACTATTCGGGACAAGCGAGGAAAGAATCTTCTACCTTGATGTTGCTTGATGTGTGATGCCTATGCTCTAACCCTAGTTTAGAGAGGAAGAAAGACAGTAAGCTTTTTTTTTTTTTTTTAATAACAAGATATAACTTAGTTTTTTGAAGATGTTGTTTTCCTCTGAATTTTTAGATCAAAGGAAAGAAAATCAGTAATTCGATGATATGAGGTTGATGGGAAGATGTAATCCGTATTGAGGAGTTTGCTTAGATAGTTAGGAGTGGAAGTATATGTTAGATTCTTATTCGATCTCTGAAGGAGATCAATTTCTTGCGTTGAGAAAAAAGTATTGAGGTATTTTGGCTAGTAAAGTGTCTCAAACTTATGACCTTTCAAATGATTATAAGTGAAGCTGTAACCAATGAAGGTAGATCTTTTTGACTAACTTTTTATTTTAAATAAATATTAATCGTAAACATACTTAAATAAATTATAATAAATATAATTTTAATTTATTAAAATGACAAAATTAAAAAAAAAAAAAAAGTTGTATACACCTCATGTAATAAATACACAAAATCGAGAGATTACAAAGATTGCAATTTTCTTTTTTCTATTTTTTTTTTCATTTTCTAAAATCAAGATAATATTTATAAATATTTTTCGGTTAATATTCTCTTCAATTAATATTTTATGACTAATATTTATTAATTTTTTTCTTTTTTTTTTTTATACTTGTTATAGTGAAAAAAAATCGATGTTTTTTCTTACTTGTAACGTTAGGAAATCAAAATATGCTTGTTAACATTTTTATCTTAATAATATTTTACAATTCATATTTATTAATTATTCTTATTGAAGAAAGTAAAATTAAATGAATATTTTAGTCTTTATAACCAAATGACAAATCAATGCAATGAATAAAAAATATAGAAATAATAATTTAAAACATTAATGAAATGACAAATATTAATAAATATTATCTTAATTTTATAATGTGTAAATTAAAAATATATTTCATTTCATTTCTAGATGTGACAAAATAAATAAATAAATAAGTAATCGGAGAGAGTTGTAAATTGTAGATAATTCATAATTGTAAATTTGGTCTATACGGACAAGTAGAGTTGTAATCGAATCGAATCAAATACCTCATGTTTGAGTTTGGTTTGATTAATTTTTCACTATTGTCGAACCGAACATAACTGAGCATATGATGAGCTTGTTTGATAAATTATTCGACACTATTCGAATAGGCTTAATTAATGCTTCAAACTTAAAATCTTATTTGAATTTATTTGATTTTTTTTTTTTATAATTTAAAAATCATAATCGTTTTTAGTTATTTTAAACTCTAATTTGAACTTGAATACGCATTATATTTCAAAAAAATTTGTAAAAAATACTAATTTAAATGATACAATATTAATAAATACAATAATTTATATATAATATATAAATATTATAATTTGCTCGCAATTGCTTGAATAATAATGAAGCTTCAAAAAATGTTTAAATTTGTTTGTTTAATAAAAAAAATAAGTCTTAATGAAACAAAAATGAGTTTGAACAAATTTTGTTCTTTTAACTTATTTACAGCTAAAGGGACAAGTACGTGTATTGATAACACTAAAATATATCATGTTTTTAGCATTAAATCATGTCTAATTTCAGTTGAATTTTATAGTATTTCGAA
>JAXGGT010053629.1:0-10452 GCA_035583425.1 Marsdenia floribunda
TTACAGCAATCATATAATCTAATTATGGTATAAGATATATACAGATATCCTATCTTGACAGCTAGCTAGTATTGACAAAAAGGACAAGCAGCGATGAGTTATAAAATCATCCAAGTGACTACTCTCTAAGTAAACTTGGGTAACCTGCTACAAATGTGTAGAAGTTGCGCTCTAGAAGTAGCAAAAGTTAGAATCTCACTTTCTTGACGAATTTAAAGAGATGGCGTCGTATTTCCCTTTGTAGGTCCTCAGGGAGATTCTCTAGTAGTAATTCTTCATTTACCCCTCGGGTAGCCGCCCAATTATACCGTTCTGCCTCCCGAACTTTCCTATATCAGGAAGCATTATGGATAGGTTACCAATTTGACAGTTAAATATAATTTAGAAATTCAAGAGTTTCTATAAGACATTCATACGAGATATAAAAGTGAATAGACCACCGTCACAAAAAACATGGCAGATGATAATGCATAAGAGAGGGAAAAGTAAATGTTGAAGAACTTATAAATGCAAAGACAAAGTTGGAAAACAATGTACATTAGAAACAGAAGCTAGCTACAATCCATCAAATATACATAATAGTGAAGAAAATATTTCAAGAGAAGTAACATACATCAAAAAGTAGAAAATACAGGCCTAGGGAGAGGAGAGTGCTGAGGGTTCCAATACCTTCTCAATTCTTCAGGCAAACGTCGGTGACTCATCCATTGTTCAACATCACGACGTCTAAGAGACATTTCTAACCTCCTGAATAGAAGAATAGTGGATATGTCAGCCCCTACTTAAGTTAAAAGAAAGAAGGTTAACCAGTAAACATTTTTTCTGCAAATTCAAATTTAGTTATCAGAGAGACGATCAAATTAAGGTGATAAGCTTCTTGAAGCATCTTCACCTAGCCAAAATCCAGGTTGAAAGAACCAATAATTACACCATAGAATTCAAAATTCAGTGTAAGGAGCAGTTCCAGATAGTCTAATTGCCAAACAGTTTTCCTTTTGATTGTTATAGAAACAGGTTAGCATCAATTCTGATCTGGGGGGAGAATAGTTTCCCAGGATAAAACATTGCATTATAAAACAAATTTGTGCGTCAAGTACTCACCCTGATTTTCAGCAGAGCAAAAAAGTATTTTCACCTTCCCCTAAACTTATGGCTCCCTAATATACTCTCTCTCTTTTTGAAAAGTCAAAAATACTAAAATTACTTTCAAAACTCTTTGTCTTCACTTTTGAGTGCCCGGGAAAGGATTACCCATTATTTACTTTTGTGATCAACTGGATCTTGTCTCTTTTTTCTTCCAGGGGAGTTGGAATGTTAAAGATGCTTGGGGCTTCTCTCTTGTGATTATGTGGTGGTACACTCCCAACAAGGGAGGTGATTGTTGGACTTTCAAGAGTTGGAATGTGGTGGTGAACTTTTTGCTTCACAAAGGTGCATGGAGTATTTTGACATTCTGAAAGGACTTAAATTTTGGTTTTGAATTAGTGGCCCTCATCTATGGGAAGTCTTTGATACTCAAAACTTATGACCAAATTTTCTGAATTTAATGAGGAGTTACATAGACCCATAAAATTCTGGAATGCAGTGGCTTTGGGTAGGATTGCTTCAAAGATTGGAATTCCTACCATTCTGGGTCATGATGGCCTTCAAGGAGCATGTGTGTGACGCTCATAGTTTGGTCAATTAATTAAACAAGTAGCGATGGGGTTACCTTCCGAAAAGATCTGAACTCAACTTGTTCTCCTTAAATTTAAGCCTCTATATTGCTCCACATGTAAATCTATGTGACAGGCATGACAAATGCAAATTAAAGGTGAACTGGATTGATGGTGAGCAGCCTAGCACCAGGCACCGTGCTGTCAAGGGCAGGTTAGCTGCCACTGTCCCTCCTACTATCCAAGACATGGATTTTCTCAGCAGGGATATACCATCATTAGCTACTGGGTCAGCCAAGGTACTTCCTGGCCAGCTTCCTTCTAAGGAGGCATTTTCATACCTGGAGACTTGTCAAGCTAGCAAACCTGAGTAGGTAGCATCGATCCAGATAAGCATTGGTCATTCTGTTGGAGCTTCCAGTAGTCCGATAGTAGGTAAGAATGCACAGTGTAGTGCAAAGATGGCTCAGGCATTTGATGGGCAGAACATGGAACCTACTGTTATGGATCCATATCATCAGATCAGGCACTTTCCAAACAAGATTCTTGAAGATCTTGGAACTTTCTATGTCATACTTACAATATTATGTTTTCATTTTAATCATATGCTGGTTAGACTCATATCTAATAAATTAGGTATGCTCTTTTATATAGTTGTTACTTTAATAGTTAATCTAATTAGGGTTAGGATTTGTTGTCCTTTGAAGCCTATTTAAGTACATGTTTGGAATAATAAAGGGGAGGAAAAATGCTAATTTATTCTCTATCTCATCTCTTCTTCTTGAGGTGTTCAGAACTCCCTCTTCTTGAACTCCTAGGTGAGTGCTCCCTTAAGAGCCTTGTTAAATTGAGTTAAATTGTCACCTACCCTAAAAGCTTAAGCTAATAGAGAGAGGTTAAATTTATTCTCTTAACACACCCCCTCACGTGTGGGCCAATCACAAATTTTCTTAACAAGGCCCAACACATGCACAATAACCAACAAATGCAAACAATAGTAGGGATTCGAACACAAGATCTCCCGCTTTGATATCATGTTAAACTGAGTTAAATTGCCACCTACTCTAAAAGCTTAAGCTGATAGAAAGGGGTTAAATTTATTCTCTTAACAAAGCCTCGATCTTTTAGTAATCATCGGTTCCCTATGAAGAGGAAAGGGTAATAACAAGAGCAAAATTATTCAATAAGAATGTCAACTTGTAGTCAATCGACGTCCATAACTAGGTTCCATAACACCTGCACTGTGAAAGACCGACATCTAGTCTGTCAAAATTGTTGTGCAAGACCAAAATACTAAGCAGTCTGATGTCAAGCACAAGCCATTGGCTTTGCAGCTCCTATCTACTTCCTTTGGATTAAGCAGACTAGGAACCCAACTTGGATCTTATTATACTTAGGGTTAAAAACTATGTATACAGGGTTTTGCTTTACTCCCTTGTGATTTCATGGCTAAGGACTGTCCATTGTTCCTAGTATGACCTTGGGTGGGTCCACTGTATTTTTGTACAGTTGCTTTTGATCTAACATACCATCTACCTTTAAATCAAAAGGAAAACAAAATTTGTAGGAAGGGAAATTGATTTACAAGTATGTAAGGTGAAACTTCCAGTGAGTCTCTCCCATTCTATGGCTCCAATAGCCGAAATGAGAAAATTGATCGTAGCTAGAATATACTACATAATGCTTAGCTTTTCACGAAAGAAGATCAAGCCTAATATTTAGTGAGACTTCAACAAGACTTATGGAGGTAATAAATATGACTGGCCTATAACCTTATTTCATGAGCATTTGAGTTAACCAAAAGTGAGAAGACCTAATAAGCATTTTATCCCAGTAGTTAAAAAAGAGTTTAATTAAACTAGTCTTTGATGAAGTCCTGAAAAGTTTATTCCCCTAATGTTTCTTTTGATTAAATTTACTTTAGTTTAATGTCAAATGTACTAGTTGTCTTAATGAATACTAGTTTAATGTCAAATGGACTTTAGCTTGCCTTGTTTTACTCTTTCATGTTCTAATAAGTGAGATTAGGTAATTCATATAATATAATACAGAGAGTAGGAAGCCTCAAATGTTAGGTAAAATTGGGTGGACAAAATCTTTTGCATTTCTCTGGTTATAGAAATGCATGTAAGAATACCTTCATGTTGGATGACAGCACAATGAAGAGAAAGTTCTGCAAAAATCATACTTTTGGCAAAATAAGTACACTAATGCAAACTGTCTATTGTCTTGGAAAAAGATGCGATAACCTGGCTGTGCTAAACTAGAACTGAGACAGAGAAAGCTGTTTAGATGAAATTCCTTTTGTGGAGTAGACATGGTTATACAACACAAGACAAAAATGTACTGGTAAAGTGGGAGAGACAAGCGTCTGATGCTTACTTTCAAAATATCCATTTTGAATATAAACTCATTCGTGAATTTGTTATACAGTTTGCATTTTTCCATTGAAAGGTGATAATGAATGGAAATCATTTAAAAGACAAATTATAATATTGCTTATCTCTGAATAAGATTGTAAACAATGGAAGAGAAGTAATTTCTTAGTGTATTCATTCAATAATACAACTCCTATATATACATGTAAGACTATAATAAAATCAGAAACTACTAATTACTAATTAAAATCACAATCCAAAGAATCATAATCTCACTAATTAAGTAGTCTATAAAAATAAAGTTTAAAAATTTAAAAAAAAAAAAAAAAACTTTCAAAACTCTATTATAGTCAATTCTTTTAAAACATAGTCACCTAAAGACTTAACAAGGACTTGCTGAGAATGTAAGAGAGTAAAATCAGAAATAACTAATTCTGGGAGACAAAAGGACAAAACATGCAAATGTGAGAACTTGGAAACAAAGTGCACTTTTGTTCCTTTTTTTCTCCATTTCTTGTCTAACCAAAGCACATTGTTAACTTGGAAATGGGATTGCAGAAGAATGACACAATGCTCATGTGCACATCACAAAGAAAAATAAGAAATTATCTAGTATGCTACGTTCATGCATTAAGTTCCTGGCGCAGTATAGTGTGACCAGTTTTCATTTTTTCCGGCTGTCTTCTATGAGTCCTTGGATGATATAAAACCACAGTATTGAGGGAATAGTAAGTCAGTATAGGCCATAGATATTAAGCAAGCTCAAGAGATCAAATTGAAATTACATGGCGTAAATGATTAATAATGACATTTTACCTGCGCCCAAGAGACTGAAGGAAGTTCTGCATATTTCCAATCAGGAGAGCAAATAGCAGCAGACCTAATCCTATGATGCCCATGGTAAAAGCAACTTCCCAGACAAAATAACTCGGAACTAGATTCCCAGCTAGTGTACTAATTTGCTACAGAAACACAGAAAATACAGATCGTTATATGATTATATACACTTAGAGATAAATACTTTCTCACATTATCACAAAAACTACTAAGAAAGGTTTCATTCTGAACTGAAGTAAGAGTTAAAGACACTTATATTAAGCAGAAGGGGAAAAGGTGATCTTTTATTGCTTATCCAAAAGATGTAACAGTCATAGCCGCATTAGTAATGTAAATTAGTAAAACAATTTGTCAACAGTAATGATATTTCATTATTTATAAGCTCAGTGACCCAAAAAAAAAAAAAAAAAAAGTAAGTTTCTTATGACAACAAATTTTCCACGAAAAGAAATAATATGGTATGGCAAAGTTGCACAACACCTGTGGTAGCAAATGAAACTACTTCGGTACTTCTATTCCCAAAACAGAGAAGAATTGAGTCGATCAAAGAAGACTAAGAGATCTTTACTGGATATCTGAGGATACGTTACCCAATTGCTAAATTTAAAGGGTAGGCTAATCGTTAAATATTATTTGTACAGTAGAGTTTCATTTAGATGTAACTGGACAAGGTAAGTCTGTTACTTGTGACATAGAGAAGCAAAAGCAAATAGTATCTGGATCTAATGTCAAGCATTGTAGTCATAACCCATGTTTACAATTGGGAAGATAAGGCAGAACTTAGAGAAAATACAATCATAAATTCGAAGAACTTGTCCTAAAATTGCAAATTATATCTTTCAAGATATTTTAAACATGCAGCGCATACAACCCATGTGTTTCTTGCATGATGGATAGCACTGAATGTAATAATAAGAGGTTAGCATCAAACGTGTTACTTCATTATTTTCTCCTATAAATGTCGTTTTTCATAAGAGAAGTGCATTAATTATGAAAGTCCTGTTTTTCTTGTGCACAACTTGTACACCCTCTTCACTCTTCTTTTTTATCCTTTCTCTTTATCACATAATTGCATTCCATGTGCTAGGAATCAATTCAGGGAATTAACTCAAAATTTTCATTTGAAAGACCTTCAGAAATTCATTAACCATGTCCTGACAAAAGTTATGTTTTTTTACTACTGCTGCCAAAAAACTCAAAGACTTAGACAAGAATATGTGCAGGCACATCTCATCAGAAAAATTTTCAAATATGAAACAAATGGATAGAGAAGATATAAAAGGATACCTGGAATCCCCAAAATAATGAGTAGACGTATCTTGTAATGATACTTTGTTCTGTGGTAAGGTTGACAGCTTCTTTATAGATTCCAAAAGAGAAACTACCATCACCAAAGCAAGCTCTTGCACCATCATTGTTCTTCCACTGATCCCATGATGGATATGAAGCAAACCTACTGGGGTTCCAGTCATCTCCACAGTCTATGAACTTCATGCAATTTTCGATTCCAGAGTCATGACAAGCATCTCGAAGACATTGGTTTACTCTCTACAAGTTATTTCAATAAATTGCATATGGTAAGATCGCATTATAGCAATAGTAGCATTTCATACAACTTTGTCCGGGACCAAAAACATTACTGCATACATATGTTTATATACTGCAAATAAAATCTTTTTCCCAGCATCAAGGAGAAGCCAAGAACAATTTCATACCATGTTAAAATGTTTCAGAAAAGAGTGCACAAATAAAAGACAAGAACACCCTAATTTTGTTTTAATCACATGAACAGTAATGAAGAATTCTACAAATGCATTCTCAAATTTGTCAAAAGGATCCCACACATATCAAATGGCTGCTAGACTTTTTCCCCAAAGGCTCATTAAGGCCTTACTTCCAAAACTTCATTAGGATACCGTTTTCAATTTGAAAAGGAAAGGAATTAATCATGATCACAATCTCCAGAACAAAAGAAGCTGAATCTACATCAGAGCACCAATATGTAATGGCGTGTAGTTCCAGTAAGCAAAGTTAAGAGATATTCATTCCGGATTGTTCAGAGTATAATTGACTTCCACTTTTATCATCTTAAACTTTTAGATTATAAACGAAGATAATTATGTAATTCTTGTGTGTAATATTGTATTCTAGGAGTCATTAATATGTAGACAAACATACAAGTTACACAAGGAAGTAAATCCCTAAAATTATGTAATCTAATCAAATCTCACAATTATTTAGCAAAAAAATAAAAATAAAAAAATAATCAAATCTCATAATCAGCTCAAATCCCCTAATTTACATAGTTACAAATCTCTAACACCCTCTCTAGGTGAAGCATAAATATTAATCATGTGCAACTTATTACACAGATAAATCTACTTGGTTTCCATATAGAGCTTTAGTAAAAATATCTCCCAATTGCTCTTTTGATATGCTCTGTAGATATGTCTTTGTAGGATCTTTTCTCGAACGAAGTGACAATCAATCTCTATATGATTAGTCCATTTATGGAAAACAGCATCCGAGGCAATATGGAAGATGACTTAATTGTCATGTCATAATTTTTTTGGAACACAAGATTTAAGTGTTAATCTCAGTTAAAAGTTGGCTTAGCCATGTGATTTCAAAAACAAATTGTGACAACTCTATATTTTAATTCTTCTCTCAATCTAGAGACTACATTCTGGTTCTTACTTCTCCATGATACTAGTGTGAAAAATCGACAACTATCTCTATATTTCTAGAATATTCTACAATTTGTTAGAATTTGGTAGAACATTCTAGAAAGATGTACAGTGATGTAGAATGTTCTAGATATTAGTAGAATAGTCATGAAGTGTGTGCATTAAAGATGTGGAGAAAGCTCTAGAAGAGCTTAACCACCATTGGATCAAATTCATCCTAGCCATCTATTGAGGAGGTGGAAGGCTATAAATAGGTGAGAGGTGGTCATTTGTAATCATCAAGCTAAGAGCGAAAGAGTTGGTGAGCAAGAGTTGTAAGAGTGTGAGAAGTCCTGTAATACTTCTTTTGAGAGTTAATAAAACTACTCTTTCATTAAATCAAGTCCTCCAATATCTCTACAAGTGGTATCAAAGCAGGTGGTCAGGGATCGATTCCAAAGTGCTTTTGGAGTCTCTATCGAGGATCGAAGTGTCACAAGGTACTGCTAACATAGAGTCTGAGACTGTAGAGTTATTGTTCTCAGACGAACATCTTGATTCATCAAAGAGAGTCAAGTTCTCGTGGCAGATATGTCTACATCGGTAAACACTCTTGAACACCTCAACAACAATAATTGTAATAATTGGGAGTACTCATATGCAGTTTTATTTGTTGGGGCAAGATTTGTGGGAGATTGTTGGAGGTAGTGAAATAATACCTCCAACAGAACAAGATGATCTTAAGAAGTGGAAGGTCAAGACTGGTAAAGCAATATATGCTTTATCAATCTTAGTTGAGGATGATTACTTCAACACATTAAGGACGTGAGGACTCCTAAGGAGGCATGGGACACTCTTGCTGGACTATCCGCAAGGACGAATGATACCAAGCTTCAACGGCTCGAGAATGAGTTACTTTCAATCTCACAAGGTGATATTACGGTGAGTGACCACTTTAGCAAAGTTAAAACTTTGAGCAAAGAAATCTCAAAGTTGGATCAAGAGAATAAGATCACCAAGACAAAGGTGAGAAGATTAATAATCCATGGTTGCGCCCTGAATTTAATTCACTCGTTATTGCAACCTGTGGATGAGCTAAGGAGCCAAAGCTAACTGAATTGGAGAATATATTGGCTAACCAAGAGGCTCTAGACATACAAATGTCTAAAGTCTCTATCAAAGAAGAAGAGAAAGGGCTATTCATCAATAAGGAGAGGAAGAACCAAAAGCATGTGAAAACAAAGGTTATTGAAGGTATACAAGGAAAAGCTTGGCATAAAGGGAGATCTCACCACAATCGAAGACAAACGGAGGAGAAGACATATCAACTGAAGAATAATCAATATTTTATCCATGGTAAGAGAGGCCACTATACTCGAGACTGTCGATACAAGAAGATTGAAGGAAATGCGACAATGTCCTCACACCTCCAAGAAAGTGAAAAGGAATGAGATTTTCAAGCTTTATGTGCTATGCTCACAAACCATGAAAATGAACCAAAGGAAGAACAAGCATTTGTCATAGTGAGTGAAAAATTTATTAACTATAATAATGATTAGATAATGGACTCTGATTGTGCTAATCATATGACTGGAGATAAAGGGAAGTTGTCAAGTATGATAGAATACAAGGGAAAGAGAGTCGTTTGTAAATGTAAACAACTCAAAGCTCCCTATCACTCACGTAGGCAAGACAATAGTGGTGCCAAGACATAGCACAAAAGAAATGGAGCTAGAGAATTTGATATCAGTGTTACAACTGAGATCCTCAGGTAACTATGTTGTCTTTGAGCCGCAAAACGTGAAGGTCTATAAAAGATTCAAGCTAATATGTGCACCACTTTTGGAGGGAAGAAAACTAGAGTATGTCTGCGTAATGACTGCTCAAACAGCTTATGTAGACAAGACTCAAAAGAATGAAACAGTTGATCTATGGCATAAATGCTTAAGGCATTTAAGTTATCAAAAGTTAAAAGCGATGATGAGAAACTCTGAGCTAAAGGGACTTCCACAACCAGAAGTACGTGATGACGTAGTATGTGCTGGATGCCAATATGGGAAAGCACATCAACTACCATATGAAGACTCTAAGAATCAAGCAAAGGAGCCTCTCGAGTTGGTGCATTTTAATATGTTTGGCCTGGGGAAGCAACCATTGATTAGTGGCTTCAAATATATGATAACATTTATCGATGACCTCTCAAGGTACTTATGGGTTTATTTTATGAAGGAGAAATCAAAAGAATTATACAAATTTAAAGAATTCAAAGAGATGGTTGAGAAAGAGCTAGATTGAAGAATCAAATGCCTTCGTACCGACAATGCAGGCGAGTACATTTCACAAGAATTCTCAATGCTTCTACAAGATTCCAAGTTACGACGACAATTGATCTGTCCTAATACTTCTCAACAAAATGGAGTAGTAGAAGGGAAGAATAAGCATCTTGCGGAGACTTGTAGAATTATGTCACATGCAAAGAATGTTCCGCCACAATTTTGGATAAAGTGTATAAAGATTGCTGCACAAACTTGGAGTTGGACTGGCCTACCAGTAGGAAAGAAGGCGTTGCAGAACAAGGAAGAACATGATGGCAATAAAAGATACAAGGCAAAGTTACTAGTGAAAGGCTTTTAGCAAAAAAGAGGTATTGACTTTAATGAGATTTTCTCACCTGTAGTTAAAATTACTACCATTAGACTTATGTTGAGTATTGTGGCTGCAGAGAATCTACATCTAGAGCAACAATATGTTAAGATTACATAGTAACCTTAATGAGAACATATATATGGTGCAACCAGAGGGTTTCCAGATGACTAGGAAGAAGAACTTGGTTTGTAAGTGTGATACCCCGTCCCACATGGAAAATATATGTGAATATGTCATGGAATATAAGCATGGGCCTAGGTAGTCATTGTC
>JAXGGT010053640.1:0-10451 GCA_035583425.1 Marsdenia floribunda
GCGATATTTCTGATTGCAGTAGTTGTAAACTAGCAAAATTTTCTACTTTACCTTTTAGTCGTAGTGTGTCTTCCTCTGTTGCACCATTTGACTTGATTCATTTTGATGTGTGGGGGCCTTCTCCTGTTGCCACAAAAGGGGTTCCAGATATTATGTTTCCTTTATTGATGATCAGATAAGATATTCTAGAGTTTATTTAATGAAGCTAGATATGATTTTATTCATATTTATATCTCCTTTCGCTCATTAATTAAAACTCAATACTCTGTTGTGATAAAATGTTTTCGTTCTAATTTGGGTGGAGAATATACATCTGCAACATTTTCTGAGCTACTCCTTTCTAATGGTACTATTCATCAATCCTCATGTACTGATACCCCCACAACAGAATGGAGTACCTGAAAGGAAACATAGATGTATTGTTGAAACCTCTTGCTCTCTTCTCTTATCTGCTGGTGTCCCAAGTCCTTTTTAGGGTGAAGCAATTCTCACCGTTGTGCACTTGATTAATAGAATACCTACTATTCATACTTCAGGTTTGTCTCCCAATGAAAAATTGCATAGACATTCTCCTGACTACTCCTCCTTACGTGTGTTTGGTTGTACTTGTTTTGTCCTTCATCCCAGTGTTAAGATTAATAAGTTGTCTTCCTGCTCAGCCTGTTATGTTTTCCTTGGTTATGGTGAAGGTCAAAAGGGCTATCGTTGTTTTATCCTATCGCTCAGAAACTGTACGTATCTCATTATGTTTTCTTTCTTGAACATATTCCCTTCTTCTCTATTTCTACCACGTCCCATCATGTATCTAAGTCTGATCTCCTATGCATTGATCCTTTCTTAGATGATCCTCCTAACCTTCCACCCTCTACTAGCACCTCATCCTCCACCGATGTTTCCCCTTCTCTAATCAAGCCATTTCCCTATCATTTTTCTCACAGAACTCGAGAAGCTACTGATGGTGCAACCAATGATATTTCTCATGCTCCTCCTTCCATAGATGATGTTTCCTCGCCTTCCCTTGCGGTCATTCCTACTCCTCCTATGATTGTAGATCCTACATCATCACGCTATCCGAACTGTAATTGTAAGTCCACTCAATTACCTGATTTTGCTTATTCTTGTTTTTCACCTTCATTAATTTACTTCATTTTTAGTGTCTCTTCAAAATCTTTGTGAGCCCACTTCCTATACAGAAGCAGTTCTTGATCCCAATTGACAGCAGGTTATGGCTGAGGAACTTGATGCTTTACATCAGACCGCTACTTGGGATTTGGTGCCACTTCTTCTTGGTAAGAGTGCTATTGGTTCTCATTGGGTTTATAAAATCAAATAGATCAGTGGAACGTTACAAAGCAAGATAAGGGTTTTGCTCAAACATATGGTATAGATTATGAGGAGACTTTTGCACCGATTGCCAAGATGACAACTATACGTGCTCTTATTGCAGTTGCTTCAGTTCATAAATGGTCTATATCCCAGATGGATGTCAAAAATGCCTTTTTAAATGGGGATCTTAAAGAAGAAGTTTGTATGGTGCCTCCTCTTAGTGTATCTCATAATCCGAATGAAGTTTGCATACTTCAAAAGGCATTGTACGGTCTCAAACAAGCTCCTCGTGCTTGGTTTGAGAAATTTTCTACTGTAGTTAGTTCTCTTGGTTTTTCCACTAGTGCTTAGGATTCAGCTCTTTTTGTTAAGTTTACATCTGTTGGTCGTATTCTTCTTTCACTTTACATTGATGACATGATTATTACCGGTGATGATGTTCTTGGTATTGCAAAACTGAAGGCTGAGTTGGCTCACCAGTTTGACATGAAGGATTTAGGTCCCTTGTGTTATTTCTTGGGTATTTAGGTTACTATTTCTTCAAAAGGTTATCTTCTATCTTAGTCCAAGTACATAGCGGATATCCTTCACCGAGCTCGACTAACGAATACTCAAACTATTGATACACCTTTGGAACTTATTGCTCGATATGGCCCTACAGTTGGTGTCATGAGGTGTATGTCTCGGCACGCAGAGGCCAAAAACACACGCCTCACTATCTCTTGGACGTGCGAAAAGAAGGCAATAATCAATCAAACATAAGTAATTATGGGCAAAGGCGCCCAACCTTTCACTGTATTCAAAATAGAAAAGGAATCAAGATACAATGTGAATGCCTATGAACAGAGGTCACTCGGGCTAACACCCCTAGCCTAGATAGGAACAAGCACACAGCCCATCTAACCTATCTATGCCTTCATGTCCTTCTCTCTCTAGAACTACACTGTAGAGCTTCTCACTCTAACTTCACTAGAGACTATGAGAATATGAGAATGCATACAAATGAATGAGCTCCCTCCTTTTATAGAGAAAAGGGGCTCTCACCGATGGCTAAGATCGTAATACATGTACAGAGATCCTCAAGGCCCGTAGCCCAAGCCCATGAAGCTTCCTCGATCTACTAGGTCAAGAGACAGAGTCTTCATCTTCTAAGACTCTCTAGGACCTTCTAGAACATTTCATGTTGACCAAGTCATCTAGCTGAACTGCCTGCCTGACTTGACCATAGTCTGCACCAGTCCACACTATAAATTAATCGATAAGATATTGAATTACCATAAAAAACTTAAAATGTTTCATGATATTGAATTACCATAAAAAACTTAAAATGTTTCATAACATCACACAGGAAAAGGCACTTCAAACTTCATAACTTCACCAACCCCGGCCCCAACTCTTTCTTTTCCAAAAATGTCCACCCCCAATGACTGCTTGTCCTACCATGAGTGGAGATTGAGTTCTTGTGAACACACCTCTAAATGCAAATTGGCAAACTGTAGATATTCGGCAATAATATATGGGCAGTTCATTCATTCAACTACTGTTTGTGTTTTTCATAGATGAAAACGTATATGGAAAGAGCAAATTACAATATCCCTGGAAAAAACTTAGAACTCACTTTATTCTGCGAAAAAAAAAAAAAAAAATGGAGATTCATCTTCCTTTGTTCTTTACCCATGAATCAAAGTATCTTTTTCTCTCTCTCTCTCAACTGCAAAATGGAAAGAAAACAGAACAGAAATGCAAGAAATAAGAAATCACTGTGAGGTAGCTTCCTTCAAATATGCAATGAGGTCTGCCCACTCCTTCAGTTTTTTCAGTCCTGGGAAAACCATATTTGTTCCGGAGATGTATTGCATCAAAACAATCAACACATTAAAATAAAACCTAAGAAAAACAAAAATAAAAATCAAATTTGACTCATGGGGTAAAGGTTTTCTCATAGAAAATGAGAAAACCTAAAATTGTTAATTTCTCATTATACTTGGTAAACATATTCATTCCAATAGTATTTTTGTGATCAATTTCTTAGGGCAGTGAACAACATTCAAACTGAAGCAACATCAGAGATCACAACATTTTCAGTCTAGTTCACGATGTCCAGCAACAAATAGAATGATTCCACAAACATCAAAATTTTCTCTAGTGGACTGAACCCTTCTGATAGAAAATATGTTCATGCACTCAAATATTACACCAGCACCAGCCACGCATAATTGGAGTTGAAAAGGAAATTGTTTGCCAAATTTCAACTACAGTTTTAACATTTAGTTATGCATTTGAACATCTGAAGAAACAATCCTTACAGTTCAAACTTAAATATAGCCATTTAAACTTAAAAATCAGCCAAATCAATATTTAAGCCTAAATACACGGGGTAAATTAATATGCTCAAATGCTTCAGCATGAATCTGATCCTTAGAAATTAAGTAGACAACTTCATGAATTGAATTCTTACCTTCTTGGGATTCAACAAGTAATCATAAAGTGTCTTTTCCTCCCAAATGACAGTCATGTTCTTGTTAGCTGCAGAGTAGGAGTAACCACTAACCAAGAGTAGTTTTAGATTGTCTTCCAAAAAGGCTATTGAAATTGGGTCCTATAGGTATTTAAGGATAAGCATCAAACTCAACTATAGGAAGATATTAGCAGAATGAATGCAATATGAAAATGTCCAATATGAGGGGGGAAAAAAAATCCAAAGCAACCCATTGTAGTCCTATCATCAAATCTTCTGAAGTGGTTTATAAAGTATATATTTGAGCTCACAAAAAGTACAGTGTAACATATTTGGAAATTTGCATGGAAAACAATTGTAAAGTTTTTTCTAAAGGCGAAATATAGTATAGCAACTCCATCTTCCTCCATAGTTATGTGTAACATGAGATTGTGGACCATAAGTACATGTTGAGCTATATAGGCTACCGTTGTAGAAGTAGCTCAAGCCTAGTGCTCTTGTTCTTTATGAAAACCATTGATGCTACTGTTTTCCTAGGACTAGAAATCATATGGATGGATATATATTATTTATCTCGTAACAGATTGGGAAGGATACATATATAATTGATAAGCCCGCAAGTGGCTGCAACCTTACAAAGTTCATAGTTATTCCATATGTCCAAAAGGAATGCAATTAAGCCGTTTGCAAGAATATATAGGTATGTATACATTTTTTTTTTTTTTTAATCTAACCTGAGAACTGAAGTTGCTTGAGATAAAATTAGATGGCTGACCCAAATAGAATTGGAATGTTAGTATTAGCATATGTTTTCTTTCATTGAATAAAGTTAAATTTTACTTTTTAGATGCCATATAAGGATTAATTTGACGATGAAGTTTCCGTGTCCAACAGTAAACTGATCTTTAGCTAATGTTCTAGCTGAATTAGATTGTTTTTCTAACTCTCTTTTAGATGAAGATCTATTGTTTACATGTTGACTGTTCAACATAATACTCATGGTTAATTGAATATCTATATCTATCCTTACTGAAGATTTATTATCAATAGTTAAATAGGTTGAGTAAAGGACTTGTTTCTTCATAAAGTTATTTATTTAACTTCTTTATTATTTTTAAAGTAGAACATTGTTGAACCATTTAAAGAAAATAGGACCATATGCAACTTTCCTAATTTGAAAGTTCAGCTACCACAGATGATTGCTAATTCCCGACCTCCTTACTCTTTTGAAATCTATTTAGAGGAACCTTAAATAATATTGAGGTTATAGAATAGAAAGTGGTGCCCAGTAAAATTTTTTGCACATAAGAAATCAAAATTTAAACATTAAAAAGCTGCAGAGTTTCTTGTTCGGTTTCTTCATCACTTCTTTGGCAAGTAGATGAGGAACTTGTTAATTGAAGTTCCTGACTCTCTACGATTATTTAGGTGACGGCCATTGTTGCAGATTTTATGCTAGTCTGGCTTCCTGCACCTACTGTTTCTCTCAAACCTCCCTTGCAGTTAGTACTGGACATCTTAGCAAGTTCTTCTACACCTGTCCCGACAATACTTTTCAGGTTATACCTTCTTTGCTTTCCTCTCGCACCCCCACCTTTTTCTCTCTCTTCCCCTCTTGATTTTGTGGTTGTGATGGGAAAACAAAACTGCAAGAGAACTTTACCGTAACTGAAGAAGTTCCTTTTAAATCCATTTTGCAGGTTGCTTTAGCTGGCACATCCTATTCTAACAACTTTGCAAGGTTATTCAAAGCCAAATAGTAGCAAAGAATCCAGACTGACATTAACAAACTGGAAAATGATATTCTCAAACAGCTTGCTTCAAAATGAGAAAATGAGAATGGTAGTTCAATTGGTCTTTAGATAAGCTAGATTTAAGTGATTTTTTTCCTCAATGAATTCTATGGCCGATGATTTCAGAATGCTAGTTCACATAACTACCATATTCTTCCATATCTAAGTAAATGTGAAATATGCAGAGGATTGCTTTTGGTAGTCAGTCGAAACATGCACAACGAATGCACACTTCTAGCTTGATTCTACAATTATAGGGTACCTCATACTGAGCCTGTGAGCTGAAAAAAGAAACCTAAAATGTAGAATTTTACGAACTCATAGAATTAGAATTTGTTCTTCGTTCTCTATAGAAGCTGCAGCAGTGGCAGCATTAATCTAAGAATGTAGATTATCAGACTCGTCGTGGTAGGCAAAAGAACATTTTTTTTTTCTTTTTAACAATCTAAAAGCATATAGGAAAGCCATTAAAAACACTTCAACACAAATTTTTCTAAATTTAAAACCTAATTGCTACTTATAAATCAAGAAAAATGGGACAAAATTACCTTTCTTGATGGCCTGCCTTCATGTAAATCTTTATGTGGATTTTCCTTCTTTTCTGACAGCTTCTTTGAGCTGAGAACACCGATGACAGCTTCGAGTTGGGTGGGAATTCCTCAAGTGTCTATATTGAAACTCGATTGTTTTTGGGTTTAGGATAGCATTTCGAGAATGCTTTCCGCCATGGTTGAAGCTCTCTTCTTCACTCACCCACCGTATATACTTACTATATGTATAATGTTTTTTTTTTTATTAATGAACAGTGAAATGAAGAAAATGCCCTTGGGTAATTTTTTTTTTTTTTTTTAAGTTAATGTGACTTCACAGATTTTTTAACCCCAGGGACCAATGTCATACAATTACATATAGTTTAGGGACCAATGTCACCAAAAAATTAGTTAGGAGACCAATTAATGTCACCAAATGACCATAGTTATGGGACTATTTATGCCAATCTGCCTTCTTTTTTTTTTTTAACAAGTAAAAGGCAAAAATGCCCTTGAGTATTTTTTTAAACTTAAACAATAACTTCACAGAAAAAATTAACTAAAAGGACCAATGTCACAAAATTCAACAGAATTCAAGGATCAATGTCATCAAAAAATTAATTCAGGGACCAATGTCACACAATTCAACATAGTTCAGAGACCAATGTCACCAAAAAATTAATTTAGGGACCAATATCACCAAATGCCATAGTTTGGGAACTATTTATGCCAATTTGCCCTACAATATGTTTAACTTTAAATAACAGAAACCCAAATATTAATTTAATTACTTTGTTGCCCCTACCCATTATATTATACGACTTTAAAATATAATGGTGACAGACAACTTGTTGTTGGTTCGAAAATAGTTTGAGAATGGAAACAACTTAAATTTTTGAAACATGATGAAATTGTCCAATCAAAAATAGTTTATGGAACAATTTGCCTAATTTCCCTATATTTATTTATAGGTTCAAAAGAAAATTTAAATACGTAGACATACATGGTGACGTACAAAATTTAAAAATGTCGGTATAAATGGTCACGTATGAAAATTTAAATATGTATGCATAAATGGTGACATATGCATGCATGCAACATGCTGGATTAATTCCTAAAATTACAATTTAATCATTAAATCAAGCCAATAAAAATTTAATCATAAGAATTCTACATTTCAACTCAAAATAGAATCACTTAAATACTATTGATGAAATCAAATAATACAATTTCAAATCTTAAAAGTACAGTAACTTTTGAATTATAAAATTATTTTCATTTAGACATTAATGATTTTTTATAATTTTTTTTTTTTGAGGAAAAAACGGAAATTCATTGAAATAAACGTCACCAGTTGGAATGCAAAGCATCCAAAACCAACAGATGAGAAGAGTTGTGCCATACAACATCACTCGGAAAACCTAATTCAAGCTTAGCTAGAGTATGAGCAATGTAATTAAGATTTGTAGGACAAAAACCAACAGTAAATCCACCAGAAAAGAGAAATAACTGCTGGAAACTCTCCATAATACCACCAAGTGCAGTTAAATTAATTGTGGGACTGGTAAGTTGCTGCACCAGCCTTAAACAGTCAGTTTCGACAATGATAAACTCTCCAAACTGTGCACCAATCTGCTCCACCGCCTTCCAGGTTCCCATCAACTCAGCATGCTCCGCCGATACCATACCCAACAAAGGTCCTGCCCCATAAATGTGAACTACACCTAAGTGATCACGCAGTACATATCCATAACCTCTCCCTCCTTAGTGAAAGACGCATCAACATTGAGTTTTAGCCATCCCGATTTAGGACGTAATGATTCAGTCGGATGTCTTGCTTCAGAAGGACCTCGAGGGGGTACATCACCCTGCACAGCCTCAAATGAGTGATCAGCATAACGTCGAAACAATCAAAAGAACTCTCTTGAATTTACAAACTATAAAATTATTCACTCCAATTTAAAAAAAAAAAAAAAAAAAAATCAGAAGAACACTCTTCAATGTAGTCAAACCTCAATTAAAAAGAATTTCCTTTTGAAAGAATTTATTTATATATATATATTAAATAAATAATATGACTCTGTTTAATTAAAATTTCACAGATTCCTTTTGAAGAATAGTGACAATAAAAGAACTATATATATATATTTGGAATAATATTATTATTAATAATAAGATATTTTAAAATATTTATCTAGATATAAATTTGAATCAACAGAGCAAAACTATTTTTTATCAGAAACTACATAAATATTTTAATTAATTAACAATTATTATTTCAAAATAACCCAATCAAATAAGCATCATACCCAAATCCAGATCTGATAAGCATCATATCATCAACCTATTTCAAATTCAAAAATAATTAAAATCAATTTAAAACAGTTTGAAAGGGATTAATTCCACCTACCATGAAAAGACAAAGCCCTCATTCTCATATTAGATCAAACACTCTGCTCCTAAACTTTCTATATCGTCAAATTCTAAGGAAATTATAACATTATTTAATTAATTAATAATTATCCCCAATATCCTTAATATCCTTTCGTTGGCAGATAAAAGAGGGAATTCATACATTTGTCCACAGCCTCATCAAACCCTAGAAGTTCTTCTCGATAGCTGCTACCGTGAGTTATACCTTATGCACGAAATGTTTAAGAGGTAGTGAGTTTCACTTAATTTCTCACACATTTAGTTTTAGTAATATATTTGTTATTCTATTAATTATCTACTCCCTCAAAATTACAAAAACATTCATTTTACTAATTAAACTTTATTAGAGTATTATAATATATCTTCATTATATCCTAAAAATAGATTATATATACAAATCACATATTACCTTTAAAAAAAATGCATGTTAAATTGACACATGCCTTGAAATCTTTTCTTTATTTTAATGTTTTTTTATTCTTCATCATTCTGTTCTAGGAAATTGGGACACATGGAAATGAATTAAAAAAAAAAAAAAAAGACTACAATTATATTTATATGGTCAAAAGAAAATTTAAATATGTTCGCATACATGGTCAATTCCATACGTATCTGGAAAAATATCAAAGTGACAAAAAAAATCTATAACAGTTCACTAAATATCGATCCACTAATTTCGGAGATTAACATAATTAACAAGAACTTTTTCAAAAATTGGAATCTGGGGAGCTGAAGTTTCTATTTGCTTGGAAATCAGCAAACTCCTTGTCTTTCCTTCTCCGTGTTCTCATAGTAATTTCCATTTTCTTGCTGATCTTTTCAACTCTTCCATCAATTGTGAGAATTTTTCCAATTTCTTCAGGGTACTGACTGACATCGTGAGTCTAACTAAGGAGAAAACTGTGACTGTACAACAATAGAAATGGACCTTTCATCAATCGAGGCGCTTCTTAAAGAAGAAGATGTTCATGTTTTCTGTCCCTTATTATTATTTTTTTTGTCTATTCATTTGAGTAATTTTGTTGGAGCTTTTATTGAATTACTTCTTTTGTTGTTGTTGTTATTTGAAGGACGAGGAGATGCTGCCTATTGAAGAAGACAAGGTTCTTGTTCTCACTTCTCAATCCCCTATTTCGTCAATTAATATGAGCAGTATTTTTTTTTTTTTAAGTATATGCGTGAATTATTTCTTTTGTTGTTGTTATTAGATTCAAAAGATGATGATGGTTTTCCGAGCTTGTCTGTATAATAGCGAGAATCAAATTGATGCTTCCGCATCTCAACCTTTAGATAACGACAGTAGTAAGAAATATTCATGAATTGTTATTTTCTGTTGAAATGAATTGCTTCTTTCCAAACTAGAAAAAGACATATATATATATATATGAAACTTAATTTTATCTTTAATTTGAGCATGTTTATTGTACATGAAACATTGGCGGCTGTATCCTTTGAGATGGGATTTAGTGCCCACTGCGAGTAGTAGTTCAATACGGACCTCAAGCACAATGCAGACAGTCATGGACGACCTGAATTTTGAATTGGTAATCATGTAGAATATATCATACACCTCATGAAGTTCTAATTATGTGCTGCTGCTTTTTCTGCCTTTTAGCTTGAAGATAATTGAAAATCTTGAAGAAGACGATGTTCATTTGAGCAATTTTGTTGAAGTTTTGTGAATTACTTCTTTTGTTGTTGTTGTTGTTGTTTTCATTTGAAGGACGAGGCGAATATGGCGTTCCTAGCTTCTGTTTTAAATAGCGAGATTGAACTCGATGATTCCCCGTCGCAACCATCGGATGTACCACTCTTATCAAGGTGATCTAGATCTAACCTATCCCTCCCATGATAATATATTCTCCTTTAAATAAAGAAATGAAGCAAAATTACATTGTGTTCTTTATGCAA
>JAXGGT010053660.1:0-10450 GCA_035583425.1 Marsdenia floribunda
CCACTTCTTACACGAATTTGAATCCCAGTTTTCTTGGCACAGTATATTGCTGCCTGAATCTGGGATTCATGTTCAGGGGTGATGATAAATCTTGGCTTAGAGGGAAAGTTTGACATGGGTCGAAGGTTACCCGACGCCGGTTTCAAAATAGAACTGTACGATGAATTTTTTGGGGTGAAAACAACTTCAGATATTGATGAATCTGAATTCTGAGATTTTAGGCATTTCAGGAAATCGTGATCATCATGATTATGAAGGCTACGAGCTGATTCAACAGTTGAAGTAGTGATCAAGAGAAGGAGAAAAATCGGAAGAATATTTGTAAGCAAACATTTTAGCAATGATTTATTTGGAATGTCCTCCATATTTGCGAACTTTGCTATAGCTAATTAATTGAAGGGCAGCTATATATGTATTGCTATTTATAGTTTTTTAATAAAGACTTTTCTTAGATTAAATTACTTCGAAGATAACCTCTTGATGACTTTTTTTTTTTTCTTTTTCTCATCCCAAAACTTTTCTTGTAGAACAAAGCCACAGTTTTCATGATGCCGTACGTACCCAATATTCTTAGCAATAGTTTGTAGAGAAAAGTAGTAGCAGTACCATTTTAATTAGTACTTTTACGTGCATGAGAAGTTTACATGACTTTCTAGATGACAATTAGGGTTTCTTGGATGTTTAGTTTTTTTTTTTTTTTTAAGATCAAAATTTTCATGTTTGGAAGATAATAGAGTTTTTATCCCTTCTAATAAAAGACTCGTATTTGACCCTCAGGATCTTCTACCTTTTTTATTTTGTTTTGCACGAAAGAGAGCTAAGACGTAGGTATATCTAAGCAAAGTTTCAGTATGATCAAAGGTGAGTTAAAACTTTGGCTTTCATATATTTTGGGATTTGATTTTAATTTTGAGTTAAAATTTTTATTTAATTTTGTTATTTTGTGTTGCGATATTTGATTTTGGGAAGTGGAGAGATGAATTTTTGAATGTTGAGAAGGATAAGTGTTGTTGAATTTAGAGAATTAACTAAAAATCGTATCTTAAGATTTTTAGAGAAGTTCACACCTAATGTGAGTTTGTATAAGCAAGATTGAAATTATGTTTCACTACAAAAAAAGTGGGCTATTGAGACATATTTCTTAAGGCATTTTAAAATTACAAGTCTTAAAATCATTCTATTACTACGAATGTAAAAATGTCTTTAAAAATAAATATTTAGACAATTAAAAATGCCTTAAAAGATTAAAAAAGTGCCTCAAAAAGTTTTAATTTAAAAATTCAATTTTATTCATTCATAAAAGGCTATTGAGGCGGCTAGAGTTGAGATGCTTATGTATTTATTAAGGCATTCATATTAAGTGTATTAAAGCAATATGCGCCCTAATATATACCTTATTGGAGCGCTTAAGAGCGTCCTAACAGCCCATTTTTTTTGTAGTGTTTGAACGGCAATTTTGATAAAATTAGCTCCAAATACTACTACCATAATCAATATTTTTTTTTTTTTTTTTTTTTTTTTAGACTATCTACCTAATTAATGGTTTGATTCTATTCCTCAAAACAAAAAAACCTTTCAGGATTAATTATGAATTGAATCTACCATCCTACCCACCCTTTAATTAAAAATAATAATAATAATAATAAAAGAAAAAGAAGAGGTCAACTAAGTGTAGCTTGATTCATTTAAAATCATTTGACAATGAAAGTTATTATGAATCAAGATAATAAAAATTTAATATTATGTTTCCAGAAATAACTTTCTATACTTACTTTATACTCTTTCTAATTTTTTTTTTTTTTCCGGTTTACTTGGCATACAAGAAATCATATTAAAAAAAACAAAACAAAACAAAAAAAAAAGTATGTATTTTATTTAAAAAGACTAAAATATCATTTAATTTTATTTTCTTAGACCAATAAAAATAATTATTAAGTATTAATGGTCAATAATTAATTAAAAAAGACATAGGAAGAGAGTATATATATCACCATAAGCAAAACCTTTTAGGACTAATTAATTATGAAATTCTACCTAACGTAACGTTTTAATGTCAAATAAGTGTAGCTTTGATCATTTGAAATAATTTGAGAATGGAAGTTGAATCAAATAAAGAGTAAGTAATATATATATATAAGTCTCCAAAAATAACTATTCACTATCTATTTAAAAGGGAAAAAAAAAATCGGTTGTTTTAGTCTCAAGATTATTATTGTTTGGACAAATGAGTTTTTGTTTTTAGTTTTTGGACAATAAGGTCCCCAATCCATTTTCAATTGAACAAAAGGGTCATTCTAGCAAAATTTTGATAATTTTTAGTCAATAAAATTCACATGCTAAGTACGTGTATATCCATAAAAGACATTTTTTGCCATTACAATCACTACCAAAAAAAAAAAAAAAAAAGGGGTTATTAGAGCACTTTTAAGTGATTCAATGGAATATATATTAGACCATTTTTTACTTTAATACACTTGATATAAATGTCTCAACTAAGATATAAGCGCCTCAACTTTAGTTGTCTCAATAGCCTCAAGGTGAATTTTATGAATGAATAAAATGGAGTTTTTAAATTATTTTTAAATTGAAGCTTTTTAAGTCATTTTTTTAATTTGTTAAAGGCATTTTTAATTGTCTAAATATTTATTTTTAATTAAAGACAATTTTATATATGTAGTAATAGAAGGCTTTTAAGACTTGTAATTTTAAAATGTCTTAATAAACCTTCATTTCTTCTAATAAAATTATCTTAGAAGAAAAAAATAATCGAAAATGGAAGAAATTGAAAAATTGGAAGGAATTAGAAGAAACGAAGGTTTAATTAAGATGTGAATAAGTTAATAAGATTATAAATGACAAAAATATCCTTGATGGGACATACACATGCTTGACACGCTAAAATTCGATAGTTAAAAATTATTAAAATTTTATTGAAAGGACCATTTTATCTAATTAAAAATAAAATAAGGATTCAATTATAAAAAAAAAATAAAAATAAAAACTTATTTACCACATAACAATAATATGAAAATTAAAACCTCAATTTTCCAAAAAAAAAGAAAAAAAAAAAGCCTTCCTCTCTTCTTCTTCTGTCTCTATTTCTATGATAACTTATATTACTTTTCTTTTCTCTTTTTTCATTTTTCTTTTTTTTTTTTTTTTTTTTTTTCGCTTGTGACGCAGTCGCACAGTTCTAGAACACTTGGCCAAACCTAACAGAATAAAATTTCTACAAAATCAAATTTTATCAATCTTGAAAGAAGAAAGATACAACAACAATTCGCACGTTTCAAAATGTCCTATATTTGACTTTATATGATATTTAATACAAGTTCAAAGTAATTGATATTTTTAATAATTATATATATATAAGGGATTGAAAAATCATAACTTATCTATAATAATTCGTGTTACTATTAATATATATATATATATATATATATTTCAAGCACTTATATTTCAAAATCAAAATATCAAATATATAATTCATTATATTTCAAATTTTGATCAATTTATTTATATTTAACTCAAAATATATTATATGTGAATTATACATACATACATACATATATATATATATATATATATATATATATATAACTATTGTTTTAAATTAAATGGAAAATTTTAATTTAGTAAGGGACAAATTAGTAAATTTATTTATTTTCCAAGAAACTATAGTATTCCTTGGCTTCTCTTCTTTTGTGTCTCATAAAAAATAAATATTTTCTTCATTTGAAATCCTTTCTAAGACTTTGACCTTTCCCCTCCTTTCCCCTCCCAACCCAATCAAAGAAATGTAATAATTAACCCTAATTCTTGTGTTATATATATATATATATATATTTTTCAATACATATACTTATTAGCGTGGCGGAGTTGGAGATTTACAGGAACTCCTTTATTATCGTCATTCTTAATTTTCGAATGTATTTTCATTCCGATTCTCACTCTTTACGGGGAATAATTATTACATTCTATCTCGTCCCTATCCGAGATTGGAGATCCCAATAAGAATTTTTCACAATATATTATCTTCATAAAAATTTTTGCTGCTTTTTTTAAAAAATTTTAATAAAAATTACTAAATAAATTTTATAAAATAAAAAATAAAGTATTTATCAAATACTTCTACTTTTACAAAAATATCAAAAATTATTATAATTGCTATGATTATATCTATATATCTATATATATATGTATATATTAAATTAAGAAAATACGTAATATGATTACTATTTTATTCATTTGCATCCAATTTAGTATTACCAAAATAATTATTATCATTCATTTTTAACAAATATTAAAATTTGGTATTATGATTGTTATAATTATATTTATATATATATATAGTTTATGGCCAAGAAATGGGACGGAGATTTAGGAGAATATCATCCGTACCCATCTCTGATTTTGGTTTTCAGGGAATCACCATTCGTGTTCCCAAACCCAATCAAATAAGGGATTCCCAAGTTAAAACGAGGCTGGGACGCGAGTTCTTAGTCAGGTACAATTTTAATTGTCATTCTTAATCCTTTGGCTGTATTTTGACTAGTGCATAATTTGAAAATTTTTATAACTTTGAGTTGTGATTGTATTTGGACAATATTTGACACATATCAGAGGTTGGTCGGCCAAAATTCAAAATGAAAAAGTAAAACCTACCAATAGGTGTATTGGTATATCTTTTTAAAATATACTTCTATCTCCCAAAATTCCAACACTAATAATTATATTATCCTTACATTTATAAAATTTAATTTTGCTCAAACTAAAATCTTAAAAAATAACTATTCACCCGACACTTTTTTTTTCATTCTAAAAAAAATGGTAAATTTATTTTTTTCAAAATAAATTTCACTCAAAATAAAAAAGCCATTTTTTTCAAGTTATGTACTAGTCCAAATACAACCTTAATTCTCCACACACTGCTCCTCAGATTTTAAATAGGGGAAAGGAAAAAAAAAAAAAAAAAAACCTCACTTAATTCACATTTTAGATTATTCAAATTTTTGAGATTCATATAAGAAATTATAATTTTGATGAATATAATTTCAAATAACTAAATTAGATTTTAGTGATTTTAATTTTTTTTTTTCACGAAAAAGACCCTAAGTAAATATATCATAATAGTAATTTTTAGTTGAAAACTATTTTTATTTAAGTCATATTTTGTTCCAAAAATATAAAAATTACTAAAATCTAATTTATTTATAATTTAAAAATTAAAATAAAATATTTATAATAATCAAACATATTAAAGCTTTAAATTTAAAAACCTGAAATTATATCTACGAGGGAAAATTCGTCCATTTAGTCCCTAAAGTTGTGGTTTTTTGTCAATTAGGTCCTTATTTATTTTTTCTGCCTATTAAGTCCTCATAGTTTTTACGGGCCACCAATTAGGTCCTTTCGACCAATAATTCAGGCCACAATTGTTGCCTAGATCTGAGCATAGACATTGTGTAAGACACTTACACAATAATTTCAAGAAAAGTAACAGTGGGGATGCTTTGAAAATAATGTTTATGAGCTGAATTATTGGTCAAAAGGACCAAACTGGTTGTCCATAAAAACTATGGGGATCTAATAGGTAAAAAAAAAAGATAGAGACCTAACTGGCAAAAACGCATTATTTTTGTTATTGAATGAGCTAATTTTCCCATCTACGAGTCTACCTATTCACATTTTAGTTAGCTCATTCTCCGTACCCTTAATTCTTATTTACGCTAATAAATAATAAAAGGTGTGCGTTTTGAATAAACCATTTAATTACATCTAAACGTGTCGGTTTGACTTTGATCCCCAAAATTCGGACAGGCATATGCATAATCAGAATTAATTTAGGACACTAAATTTTATTTTTATATTTTCCCAAAAATAAAATTTCTTAGTTGAAAATCACTTTTGGATTCCAACTCTCAGTCTCATAAGTAAGAGACGAGGTGAGCAACCACCACGCCACATGATTATATATATTTGATAGAGATATGAAGATATTTAAAAAATATATACGTAATTTTTAGTCAATGAAATCAAAGGAAGGCTAATTATTGGTAAACTAGTTACGTGATTATTTCAATAATTATGTCCTTGATTTTAACACAACAACTTCTTATTGGTTGGAGTATAATGTTAGTCTTCTATTTACTTTATTTATTTTTATTAAAATATAAATTGTTTAATAAAAGTGTAAATAATAAAAATAATTTTTATGAGAAATATATGTTCCAAGTACTTAAATTTTGATAATTAAAAATGATCAAAATTTGATAAAAAGGATCTTTTTGTTTGATAAAAAAAGATAAATATTTATTTATCCAAATGATAAAAATATGGAGACTAAAAATACTTAGGGTATTTTTGGATTGAAATTTTTTTTTTTTTTTTTTTTTTTTTGAGATTGTTCATTTTTTTAAAAAAAAAAATGAATTGAGTGGATTGCAAAAACCAAGAATAAGGTGGGACAAGTTAATAAGTTGTCTAGTAAGTGGAAGACAAAATTAAAATAATATATTTTACTAGTGTAATTATGATTTTTTTTTTATTTGAGTTATATATATTTATATGTATATTGAATATTTTTTGTTTTACAACTGAATTTTTTATTCATTTTTTTGTCAATTAGACAAACATGAACAACAGCATGTTAGGTAGTATCCAAACAAATACAGCTCATTTTTTTTCAATTTGAGTGAAATTTTTGGGAAAAAAAATCCAGTCCAAAAACAACCTTAATTTTCTCAAAAAAAAAAAAACAAAAAAAAAAAACAAACAAACAAACAAACAAAATTGAATAAAAATTAAATATACCCTTTACTTATAATATGTTAAGGGCCTTTGGAGATATTTCTTTACAAAAATAGCATATAATTTTTGTTTCTTTTAAAATGTGAGACAAATTCTCTCTTAAATAGATAACCTATCTTTTGTTGTAAGAAAGGATAAGTTTCATAAAGGTGGTTAAATTATTTATTTTGCAAACCCTTCTCCTGTTACGCAAATATGGTAAATGATCGGTGAATGTTAGAAGAGGCTATGAGTTCAACACTTATTGTTAACACTATGTAAGAGTCAAAGTGAGGTGACATTTTTTATCAAGTAAGTGTTAGACTTTTTGTAGCTACAATTCATACCTAATTCGAATTAATCAAAATAATAATGATATTGTTCACTTTAGCATACTTTAGGTGTACTTCACTAATTTAAAATGTATTTTTGATTAAAGAGTTTCAAACTCCTACTTGATAATTGCTCAAAAATGTCCTAAATGAGAGATTTAGGAACCAATTCACAAATATACATATATATAGACTAGTTATACATTTCACACCCAGGTGTGGAATATATATCTTACAAAGCTTTTTTTTCCCCCCAAAATTTTATTATAACTTATGTTTAATTTTTTTTTTTTTTTAGTGTTTTTATGTGATTAATTAACATCATTATTTTTCTTTATAAATTTTATTTTTATAAATAATTAATTCATAATCTAATTATATTAGAACTTTAAAATTTATTTAAATACTATAATATTTAAAAATATATATTAACAATATATAATATGTATTTGTATATTAAAATAATAAATATTTACATTTTATAATCTATGATTATAAAATATTTTCTATGAAAAATTTCATATAAATATATTAATTGATCTTAAAATTAATTTATCTCTAAAAAATTAATTTTTTTATTAATATTTGAATTTAATATTCTTATATACATAATTTTTCTAATTTCAAGTGTAAATTTTAAAAAATAAATAAATTTAATTTAAATATATCTATCAAACAAAATTATATTATGAGGGTTCGAAATATTCAAAAACATTACCTAAGACATTTTCTAAAACACCAATAAAAATAAAATATATATCATTTAATTAACCTAAAAATTAACACTCTTAAGTTAATATTTATAATTTTTTAAAAAATAAAAAATATAATCTCATAAAAAAATTTATAAAGAAGATAATTTTTTGACTTTCATGAATTGAAAAATTAAAATATTTTAATATTTTAAATAAAAAAATTAAGATACATTATAATTTTTCTTTTTTTTTTTTTTTGAAAATTTGAAGCACTTTAACATCTAATCGTATCTCGACCTTATGATGTCTCGAATCATAAGCAAAGGCTGCTACCAATTGACATATTAATGTTTTTTTTATAAACATGATCTATTAATAACAATATTTTACATGTAAAATTTTAATTTTTTCTATTATGTAACTTTGTCTAGTTATTGAGTTAAGGTTTTAAATTGAGTGTTAAAGAGAAGAATGAGAATACATTAAAAAGGAAAAGGAAAATTAATCAAAAGAAAAAAAAAAAAGAAAAATTGGCCGATTCAATCCCATAATTATTTTTGTTAATTAACTAAAGTCCAAAATTTTATTTTTAACCTGGTAAGTCCTATATCTTTTTATGAGCAGTCTATTAAGTCCTTTTGACAAAAAATTTAAACTTTTCGGTCAAAATTCATCATGGGGCACGTGATATTTTTTGAGGAGGCAAAATAGTCCAAACATTGTTCTTCTCTTTATTTCTCTCCGGATTGAGAAGTGGAGAGAATGGCTAGGCCATCGCAGATTGTGAGAAACTAAACCCTAGTGGATTTAGAGTTTTGTAGTATTGTGAATACTTATTATGCAATTTATTCCTTTCAAAAGGCGTTGATATCATCGTCACTGCTTTCTTATTAGAATCATCATCATTAGAACCCGACACGTGATGAATTTTGATTGAAAAATTTAAATTTTTGGCCAGAAACACTTAATAAACCGCTCGTAAAAAGACATAGGACTTACCACATTAAAAATAAAGATTTTGGACTTTAATTAATTAACAAAAATAGTTACGAGACTAACCGGTTAATTTTTTTTAAAAAAAGAGAAAACTGTAAAATAATAAAATACAAATAATAAAATTATAGATAAAATTTGGAAGATAAAGAGACAAAGTAAAAATAAAAAAAATAAAGGAAAAGACAATAAAATCTAAAAAAATTAATAAAAATAACCAAAGGATCATTAAAACAAAAATGAGCTTTTAGAAGAAAGCTTTACAATCTTATATATAATAGATATTGTACATAAAATAACTATTAATTCTTTTTTTAAAAGAATAGGAAATAAAAAGCTTCAATCATTATATTAAAACAAATATATAGAATAAATAAATTAAAGTCAAAGAATATAAAGTATAGGAGAAAAATAGGAAGAGATGAAATAATAAAGAAAATGATAAGATTGAAGACTAATTAGATAATGATCAAAAAGATGAAAGAAATTCATTGTATATTACATAATAGTCATAAAATAAATTATTTTACAAAATCTTATTAGGATAACTAATGCATAGAAAAGAAAAGAAAAAATTAATTAATTAAAAAAATTGTTGCTTTGAATAATAATGGTGTATATAAAATATAATACATTGAACAAAAATTAATAAATGGAACTTTTAAGAATATTAAAAAATATAAAAATAATTGAATATTAAATAGAAAAAGAGTAAAAATAACAAAAAGAATTAAATAAATTACAACTAATGCTATTAGAATAAAAATACCTTCTAAAAACCCTTTTTGTAATCTTATATATAAAAGATATATTGCTCTTTATTCGTGTTACGTGTTTGAGTTTACTATTATTTCAAAACTCCTCCGTAGCTCAACGAATGAATACTAAGCAATATATTTAAAACTATATATATATATATATATATTTAACTTATCATGTAAGGAAATTAAATACATTTTATTGATTTTTTTTTTTTTTTGTTAATACATCTATATAGTTAATAGTTTGCAACTCATTTTTATTAATTATTTTTATTTTAAAAAGTAAAGTTAAAAGATATTTTAGTCATTTTAATACCAAAAAAAAAAAAATTACTTTATTTATATATATATATTTGTCTATAATTTCTTTTTGCAACAAAGATCAGCGCAGGATATATTTAGAAAGGGAAGAAAAGAATGACCCAATATAACGAACAAAATTATAAAAGCCGCAGTGTTATAATATGGGCCTTTCCGAATATAACATATGAGAGAAGTATATTTTTATATACGTTCGAATTTCTTATTATTTATTTATTTGTCATAAATAATATATATATATATATATATATACATCTTTTAAAATAGGATAAATCATCAACGTAGTCCCTTAAGTTTATGTTTTAATCTGTTATGGTCCCTCATGTTTATTTCTGTCCAAAGTAGTCCTTTAAGAATTTTAGAATTAATCAAAGTAGTACTTTGACCGTTAACATCCAAATATTCCGTTAACTTTCCTTGCGTGTGTCTTTTTTAGAGGGGTATTTTTGTACTTTCGTTCAAAATTAAAAAGAATTTAGGATGTCACACGCAAGGAGAGTTAACGAAATATTTAGATGTTAACGGTTAAAGGACCACTTTGATCAATTTAAAAATTTTT